>WEIV01003206.1:191672-205113 GCA_013390005.1 Calyptomena viridis
AGGGCTGAGGGGAGGGAATGAGGGGCAGGAATGAAGGGTGGGAAGGACTGAGGGGGAGGACCGAGTGAGGAAGGCTGAGGAGGAAGGGCGAGAACGGCTCAGAAAGAACGCTGAGGGCGGGGAAGGACAGGCAGGCTGAGGGGCGGGAATGAGGAGCGGGAAGGGCTGAGGTGGGGGAAAGCTGGAAGGCTGGGGTGGCGGGAAGGGCTGAGGGCCGGGATGAAGGACAAGGCAGGCTGAGGGACGGGAAGGGCTCAAGGGGAGAAAGGCTGAGGGGCGCCGCCCCCTCAATAAACCCACACCACAATCAAGGCTTCATGAATAATTTATTCCATTTGAAATTATTTTTTTTTTAAAAAGTATAAACTTTTTTTTTCTTTTTTTTTTTCATTTCCTCGATCACAATTTGTACAACTCAGTGTTTATGGCATTCGGCAGCAATAGTGTTTGTTCCTTAAATCGCTTTTTATTTCTGTGTTTGTCACGATAAATACGACGGCGGCGGCTCGGCCCAGGGCACATGGCGGTGGCTCTGCGAGGCTCCCCGGCATATCCAGCCGTGCCACAGCGGCTCCCGGACCTGTCCAGCCGTGCCAGAGGGGCGTTGGAGCAGCTCCTGGACCTGTCCTGCCATGCCGGAGTGGCTTTGGAGCGGCTCCTCGCTGTGTCCGGCTGTGCCACAGGGGTGTTGGAACAGCTCCCCAGTGCATCCAGCCGTGCCAGAGCGGTGTTGGAGCAGCTCCCAGGTGTGTCCAGCCGTGCCAGAGCGGTGTTGGAGCAGCTCCCAGGTGTGTCCAGCTGTGCCAGAGGGAAGGGCAGGGCGACATGTCCAGTCACGAGGCCACCGGCTGCGTCACCCCAACCCAGCGCTCGGCCAAGGCCTCACGTCCAGTTGACTCGGAAAAACCTAAAGCTCGATGAGTAACGTCCTGAAAAAGTGACCCTGAGGATTGTGGTAGGTCCCAAATCCAGTTTTACTGTAAATTAAGCTTTACTCCACTGAAAATAAAAAGTACACCCACAAATAATAATAAAAAACCCCTTTAAGTATGAAGCATAGTCCTGGGTCCTTTACTAAAAAAAAACCAAACAAAAAAACCATAATAAAACCACCTTCCCAGCTGGAGGTTGCGAGACAGTAACGTTGTACAATGTCACCTAATGAATGAATTCTCCAAAGAAACCCAGCTCAAAACAAGGTTTATGCAGCATTACTACCCAAACAGGCTGATATGCGGTGCCATACTGTCGTGCAGCAAATTATATGGTGCAATAGCTTTTTTTTAAAACGTTTTACTCTTATTTTTGAAAGCTTTAAAATAATGCAACATAATATTTTGATATTACAGTATTAACAAATAGTGCTTGATTAAAGACATTGGCAAGTCTTCATAGCAACACACGAAGTTAAAATTACCATCAGAGGTAAATATAGAAATACAATAATCTGCGCCATAAGTGACAGCTAGGTAAGAACATAGCTGAGGATTTAAATATAAATCCATTTATGTTTAATTATTTCAGAGAATGTTAGAAAGATTTACATGTTACAGCTTCTTTGAAAGAGTTGTTACAAGTACAGCTGGTGGCCTTGCTGGTCTAGCAACAGGGTTTTCAGAAACCTGATTCAAATAGTAGTGAGGAAAAGGTGCCTGAAAGGCTTAAATGCAGTAATATCTGGGTTAAAAAACATATTTTTAATTGGAATGGAAGGAACCTCAGATTCCTCTTTCATTGGAGGAGATAAACCTCCACAGCTACTTAAAGCACTGCCAGGAACAACATTTTCTTGCAAGACCATTTTGAAAAGCTGCAGGTGAAGTTTTCAGCTCTTTAAGCTTATACTTGGTAAACAACCCGAGTTATTGGATTGTGCCAATTTTATTTATGTGCACTTAAAATGGTTAAATGAAAGTAACTAACCAAAACAAGGGTGCCCAGCACAGGAGTTGGCTCCCTGGTGCTGGCAGGTCTGATATGTACATTGCCAGCTGTGTCTATCACTCCAGAAATGGCCCTTCTAATCTTTTATAGTGGTTATAATATTGTAATTTAATTGCATTTGAGGTGGGGAGTGGGAAACTGGCAGCTTTCACAGTAGGAGTTTCACAGGGAAGGCTGGTCCAGGTAACAGAACACAGTTACACCAACGCTCAGGCAGCTGATTCACTTACCTTTAGGGATACAAGGCAGATTGAACACAAACAAAGCCACACCAAAACCCAGCCCTTGGAACTTGGTTAACTGAGCCAGGGTTAAAAATGACCACTTAGCAACAAAGCTCAAAAAAAAAAAAAAAAAGACATACACTTTGAAAATTCCAGTTTTAGGAGTACTTTTCCCCTTCAAAAATCTCAGCCAAATGAGAAAAGACCTTCTGCAAGACAATAATGTGCCGTTTAATCTGCGGTGAGTTACCGAGAGAAAGTCATGGACAGACCCAGTTTTTAAGTCTATTTATCAAAATATGCTAAGTTCTGATTGCACTCATGTTGTTTTGAAGAAACGACTGAAAATTTTCATCACCAATTGTACAACTTCTTTATACAAAACCAAAAAAAGTTGCTTATATTGTATGTACACGATTCAGTGAGACTGTTCATACGAAAAATCATCTCAGGCAGGTACTTTGCATTTACGAAACGAGGTTTCTCATGGACACAGTAAGTTTGGTAAATGCAAGCAAGTTCTTCCTTGTAGAGGATTAACAGCGGGTGCACAAATGGATCTTAAAACTTGCTCCTTTACAGGTTTAAACCAGCGAGACGGACAGGATTAAGACCCAGGACATGGGTTATCACGACAGGCTCCCGTGAGCGCTGCAGGAGTTCAGTTTTTCATCTGGCAGTCAGATAAGGAACCCAGAAAAAGCATCTGCAGCTGCTCTTCAGCACCCGTAGGGGCTATTTTAGAGCAGCATCAGACATTTGGCATGTGCTAGGAAAAAGGAAGGAAACTACTGAGAAAAAATGGTGACTGTAGATAGAGGGAGACGTTTAGGAAAGCCTTGTGGTTTGTCAGTCCCTTCCTTGGGGAGGGCAGAGCCTCCTTGGCACATGCCCCAGCCAGAGCCTGAAAACGGGATACAGGGAAGGCCATACACTGATACTTGGGACCTTCACCACAGTGCCAAAAACCCATGGGAAAGGAAAATGTTCAGGGTTTCGTGCTGTTTTTTCGCTAGTGGAATAAAATCTGAATACCAGAATTCACTGAGAATCTATATACACCACATTTTAGTTAAACACACACCAATCTTAAAGTCAAGATTGACTATTTTTGCATTTGTAAAATGGCTAGAGCTGGGCTAAATTTCAGCCTTACAGGAGACTTTGGATCAGGTCAGAGTTTTCTGTGTGTTCTGCCTCAGATTCGCATTTTATCGCAAATGTGGAAGCAAACAATGCAGTCAGCACAGTGCCAAGAATATCCAGGGAACTACAATGCACAGCAGATATTCTTGGAATATTAAAACTTGTGTCCTGGAAGTGGATCTGAGAATCTAGCCACAGCCCTGAACCATAACACAAACTTCAGTTGAAGAGTTTATTCGTTTTATTCTCACTACAAGTTAAACCACCTACAATATCACTTATATATTGCCATTGTTACTCTGTAAAGGTGTGATATAAAATGCTGTAAGACCCGGTACCTTTTCAATTTATATAAACACAGTGAACTTCATTACTGTACATGTACTCTGCAACTACAGCTTAGCTGTAAATCCCCCACACACAATGGTATGGACATTAACCCCTCTATCCCCATTAAACTGTACATCAAGACAATACAAATTTACTGTCCCCACCCACCCCTTACAAAAAAATAATACTCTAAAAGCAACCTACTGCAACTTTTAATTAAGACGATTACATATATTTTAGACCAATTGCTTTAAAGCAAGAAGGCAGTATAAACCTTCTAGGAAAATTTTTATAAAAGAGGTTAAGAAATATAAGACAATTTATACATTTAAAAACTTACAATAAATAAGAGATGCAGGCATTTTTGAATACTAAGTACTATAATCCAATACAAGAACATCTTGATGTTCTGAAGCCATAGGTTGAAACTTAATTGTTCCTCATGTTTCTTCTCATCTCCATGCTTTTAAAGATTCATTAGCCATGACTGGGTACTATGGCTCATTACTCTTCACAAATACTGTGGCTGGGGAAAAATGGTTAATTTTGCTACTAAAAATGTTATAATACACTTTCTGATCATCATTCTCAAGTGTCCCCCATAGTCAGTGACTCACAGACAGCAGGGCAGTGGGTGCCCCTCTCACAAGTCAAAACAATATTTGCTGGAAGTAACAAGATTCATACCCCATCACAAACAACTTGCACTGAGAAGAATTATAACTTAGTCCTGCAGTGAAATATCCCTTTTCCTCATTTTTGTCTTGCAAAATTCAGATGAAGATCACAGCATATTCATGATAAAGTTATACAACTGATTCAGCACCACAAAATGAATTGGGAGACATGACCGTCTGTCCTGGGTTGCAGGATCACAGGTTAGCCAGGAGAGTGCATTGTACTGTTCCAGAACAAACCTGAAAAACAAACAGCCTCCTGTCAAGCCAACAGATTCTCTCACCACGACTTTACAGCCCTAATTTACTATAATCCAGTTGCTTTGGCGTTAAAAACATACAAGAGGTTTGCCAACATTCTGAAATAACATGTCTTCTGAATTACAACAAGCAGCTCAAAGCCAAACTTGCTTCCAGTGGAAAACTGTCATTGGAATTGTCTGTGCTTAATTCATGTCAAGAGGTTCATATATTTAAAAAACAAAGGAAAAAAATTTGCTCTTTTCTCAGCAAGTGTCCCATGTTTACAGGAGTCTGGGCTCCTTCCTTCAGCATTTCAGGCTTTCCATAAGATTGTAAGACTCTGGCTTAACTATAACTGTCTTGTGTTGGGCTTTAAACTCTCTTCTGGTTTGAAGAATTCACTCAAACATTAAATTTTCAAACATTTTCAGTTGTACTCAACAGTGATTAGTTAAACAAGGGCTTAGAGATGTTTGGTTTTAATTCCACTGTTCTGTGACACGAGCACTTAGAGCACAGCAATTTATCTGTCTCTGGGATGCACTAAGGAGATCTGCAGCAAAGGAAAAACTAACAGCAAGGAAAACAGACATGGAGAGCAGCACTAAACATGAAATGCATCACATTTTTGCAAGTGATCAATCATAAATACCTGAGCACATCAGAAGTTTGATTAGAATCAAGTGGATGGGAGTGTTTACTGTGGAGTAGCTCGTCTGATTGCACTGAAGGCACGTGGAGGTGCAAAGAGGCCTGAGGAAGGAAGGAGGGAGCCAGAAGTTACTGCCTTGTTCAAATACACCCTATTTTCTCCCCCCATATTGGTGACCAGCACCTTGCAGTCACCTCCTATCTCTGACACACAAGCCAGAGCAAATCTTGCCCTCAGGCCACCAACAAGTTCAGGAATTACCAGAATGTAAAGGTTTCATTATATTCTCTCCCACAGATCTCTCCTAAAAGCACAGTGCTAGTAGTGCAATATAATTTAAGTTTGGGGTTTTAATCCCTTTGCTGCATTGAGTGATTATTAAAAAAGCAACTCAAGTGGCCCAAGATGTCTAGGAACATACAGACTTGGGAGTTCACTTGCTTTCCATAGGACTGTTCTATTTATGTTTCATATACAGAGCTGCTTAGTGTAAATAATAAATCCTCTCTTCACAATAATATCCTACACCAAAGCCACAGCTGAGCTGAGGCCAAGAGGAACTGCTAATCCAGACACAAATAAGGCTGCAGAAGATATCTCTGTATCATTAGAAAACAAAGCAGAGCGTTAGAGATGCTGATTTATGTCGAGTGATGTTAATACAGAAAGTTTCTGGGTACACCAATGTATGGCCTTGAATGTGCCAAGGATGTCTTGATTGTGCTATAAAAAGATAAGGAGATCAGACAACACCCAGACAGAGATGATACAGTGGCTATAACTTTGTACCAGCCAACATGGAAAAAACAGCTTTTATGCTTTGTGAAATACAGAAGGAGATTCTTGTCTTACTTTTTTAACCCAGTGCAACTGAGATATTATATTACACTTGTGTACCTCCCTCTCCACCACCAGTCCCCACGGGAGTCCAGCCTTAACCAGAGCTCTGTGCAGAAACTCAACCTGTTCTTACAAAATCCTGTGGCATGAAGCCAGAAAAAGGAGTCCAGACCACTGTGAAGAAACAGAACCTGCAGAACATTTGCTACTTCCATTATTCATTTTTCTTTCCTCAAAACAAAGCGACCATAAAAAGCCAAAGCTCAGGAATTTCACATCCAACCTCTCCTGAAGCAAAAGCACGACCATCCCAAGGGACAAGCAGTGACTTTGTTTCAAACACACCAGTTTTCCCAGTTGAGATCCCTGCAGGGGATTCCCCCCAGGCTCAGGACGGGCTGTACGGTACCTTAAGAAACAAGGGACACTGATTTTGTGCTTGAGGACACGCTGACCAAAACCAGTCAGGCAATGGACCTGCTTTGGCAGTTGACACAAAATAACCGAGGGCCAGTGGCTGCTGTAGGATATTGGTCACTTCATCATGAGATTCCGTGGAAAGCAATCGATCTGTGCCTTGACCCTGCAACACAACAGGCAATGGGTTTGTATTAGAGGAGCACAGACTTAGTGGAAATTATCTGTGGCTTTTGAAACACAAAGCATTTTGCAATATCCAAGCATTGCACGACAATCCAATATCCAGGTGATTCACAGCCTTTCATTCCACAAAAACAAATTAGCAGCTGGAGAAAAACCAGACAAAACACGCACACAACTGCATTTATTCCAATAGTTACCTTGCCCATATCACCTCCATGGGGGTAGTGGGACCCTGGAGAATGCACAGGGGATCCACCAGGGGATGCAGGAAGAATATTTATAATATCAGGATCAAGATCATCTCCAGTGTCTAACAAGTCAAAGATTCCCATTCCATCGGCTCCATCTTGAAAAAGAACAAGACAAGTGAATTCCTACAGTTTCACTGTGCACAGGAAGGACATGACAATGCATTGTGCCACACGGTGATTTTCCATAGCAATGGAAACGGTTCACTGGAAAGGCAGGAACAAAGGCAGGGTACGAACCGTTGTTGGTGTTAAAGGCCAGGTCCAGGTTCTCCGTGGTGTACGTGGACGATGCCACTTGCACGGATGCAGATGTGGGGAACACGAGGATGTGAGTGCACGACGTGTCCTGGGGGGTGTTCAGCTGCGACGTCTGCATGTTCAGGGTGGTGCTGCGGCCAAACACGGAGCCGGTGGACACGGAATCTTTGGGGGAGAAATCAAGGGTTTCCTCAGTTTGGCCAAGCCCGGACTATCAGTGCCCGTGCCGACAGGAGGAGGAGTTTCCCCAATACCTGGCATAATAATGAAGGATCCCTGTGGTTCCATGGCCACCAAACAAGCACTGAGGATGCTGGGGGAGTCTGCAGCAGAGATCCCACACATCCTGCACATGTCTTTGAGTCTCTTACTGAGGGACTGCAGGTTCCGCCGGCTCAGCAAACAGCTCCAGTCTGAGGATACAAAGGACACGGGGTTGTCTGGGGGGACAGTCCCTGCTGCAGAACACGTGTTTTACATGTGCAGTGTGTGGGGCAAACTGTCCATCTGCTAATGCAGAATACACAAAGGAACTCTAAAATTGTTAAGGCTTCCTTCCAGCAACAGGGACAGACATTTGATATTATTGAAAAATTAAAGTTTCAAATTCAGTTTTAGACTCTAAAAAATGCTGTTACCTTTTAATTCCCCATGTCCTATTCTTCCTAAACGGCCTATTACAACTCTCCATGGCAAAGAGCTCATCTGCACAAGTCCCAGGCACCATTCCCAGAGTTTCTGAAGGCCAAGTCTGCGGGCAGAACCTTTTTTCCTGCGAGCTCTAGAATTAACAAAGAAGAGAAAACAAAGCTAAAACCCATCTGCA
The DNA here is from genome assembly GCA_013390005.1 of Calyptomena viridis. Classification (NCBI taxonomy): domain Eukaryota; kingdom Metazoa; phylum Chordata; class Aves; order Passeriformes; family Eurylaimidae; genus Calyptomena; species Calyptomena viridis. The sequence goes on from WEIV01003206.1 coordinate 199,667, forward strand.
ACAAGTTTTTATTGCCACATTTGGAACTTACTTTTATTAACCTGAACAGTCACAGGACCCAAAAGTGTTGCTATTGTAGCACATCAGTCACAGTTTTATTTTTTATTTTAAAAAACCCCAACAGAAGTCAGTTATTCTTACAGCATCAAACTAATTCCTCGGGGGAATGAAAGAAGATAAACATGCTAAAGATGAATTAACCAGTCTGGTTCTTACCTGTTTGGTACATCAATATTAATTATGCAAGTTTCTAACTGTTCTCCATAGAGGTCTGTACAGGATGCAAGGAGCCATCTCTGATCATGGGACAAACAGTAGCCTACAAAAAGCACATTATATTTCTGGCCAGCTTCTCCAAAGGTTTCTCCCAGTTCTGTTTGCTTGTCCTTTACTGGAGCCAGGATAAAAGGAGGGGTGTAGAGCCGAATACACTCAGGTCTCTGTGAAGACACAGAACAGACAATGAAGTTTTGGGAAGCAATTATTGCTCGTTAACGTGAAAGACACTGGTTGTTTAATAAACAGGGACCTTCCTCTGATCTGCATATTTACACAATCCCCTTAACAATACTCACATCAGGGCTCTTGAGAGCAGTTTCCATGGCTAAACCTGGGCCAAAGCCAGTTAATGTTTTCACATTGGTAGAAGTTGGAAGAGGCCTCCGACACTGAGTAAAGGCTGAAAATGCCAAAGATTTTAAATGCTGAGTGTAAATCTGCCGGTCTTCATGTTTCACAGGCTGCAGCAGGTACTGACATGGGACAATCTAGAACAGAGCACAGGAGAGAAAAATAAACCACTGTTCATCATTAAATTGCTTTTGAGATAGAATTCGGGGAAACTGCTTTTTGAATTTCACTTTGCAATCAAATTTCTCTGGTTCTTAACTCTTATGCCACCTCTTCCAAAGCTATGTGGGACTTCCAGCAATTATTCTCATTGAAATTTTCTTCAAAGGAAACATAATTTGTTTAGAGGAGAATCAATTATTTGCCAGCTGCAGAACTGTAAGTAATGTTTGCAAAGTAAATGACACTTTCACCTGGAGGGTGGAAAAACACAGCCAAAGCCAAGGACACTGCTCACCATGTTTCTGAAGTGCTGGCTCACCTGCACAGAAATGATGTTCTTGATGTTGGGAGGAAGAACCTGAACCATCTCCAGGAAGCAGCGCAGAAGTCCAAGTGTCCACAAACTGGATGAGCTGCTGTTCTCATCCTTTTTTTCATATGTAAAAGGATCAATTATGTAAACTACAATTGCAGGTGGATAGGTGATAGCATGTGAATCTCCATCTGTAGGGACTCCGACTTTATCACGATCCATAGTGCTGCAAATGGAATTTTGAACCCAGTTACAAACAGCTGAGTCTTAGAAAGATTTATTTTTACTTTAAAACCAAGATGAAATTGTCAAATATTAATCTGAAGGACCTTTGAGTCAACTGTGCTGTAAGAAACAGCCTTTTTATTTCATTTTTGTACGTGAGCTTATGAGTAACTCTGAATCTCCTGTCTTTTCTTTAGCCTTCTTTATTACAGCAGCTCAACAGCTCACAGTGCTATTGCTGAACTGGGGAACAAGAATATCTACAAGGCCAGTATCTCACTCTGAGCTCTCTTCATACTAGAACTTTGATTAAGGAAACAGAACTTTCAGATGGTGCCAATTATCTATTTCTCCCCCACTCCCCAGCCCTTTAAAATATAGAACTGAGTATTCTGGTGAATTTTCTCTCTTTAGAGATAGAAGGAAAAAAAGAAGGTTTATTTTTGTACCACAGAGATGCAATTAGAACTGCAGGAACCAGAAAGTTCAGCTCCACCATAACTGAACTCTCATTCTCCCTAAAAGCAGCCTGGTGACTAGAAAATAAACACAGGATCTTTATGGAGGGGATGGGAATGCACTGCTAAGTTCCCTTTAGCTGAGCCGAGGGGGTTTCTAGCCCCACGTGTGGGTCTGCAGTTCCATACCTTTCAGAAACCTCTGGATGGGGCTGTGCAGGGGCTGCAGCCGTGTCTCCAGACATTCCTGCTGTTTGCAGTGTTGGCTGTTGCTGCTGCCCCCCCGTTTGCCCATTCTGCACCGTGGCAGCCTGGCTGGGCAGGGAGGCAGGAGTGGCATTGCTCATATTGCTGAAAGGTGGGAAGGAGGAAGGCTTGCTCGTTGGAATGCCACTGCCCAGGCTGGCAGAGGAGGAGGAGGGGGCAGTGGTAGTCAACGTGGAATTAGCTGTAGTGGCTGCAGAAGACATGGCACTGTTGGATGTCACTGGAATGGTGCTACTGGTGGGAGCTGCAGGAGCCGACGACGGAGTGTTGGGATTCCCAGCACTGGCTGTCACTGGGGGCAGAGCAGAGGCCGCCTGGCTGGAGGGAGGGACCAGGTTTGTTTGGGAAAGTAAAGAATTGTCCAAGGGCTGAGAAGCAAGATAAGGACCTAAAACCAGAAAAAAAGCATAAATTTTATATTGGAGCTTGTGTCACCTATGTAAGTCTACAGCTGTAGTAAAACAGAGAGAAAACCTTGAGCATACATTTTACCTCTCAAAACACCTGCATCCATTTTCAAATTCTAGTATGTTCACTAAAACCTTTCACAAATAGCAAGAAACCTATTTTTTAATTTTTTTTCCCAGACATTTTGAATTGCTGAAAATCACTGCTTCAGAATCCAAGTCACCAATACAGAAGACAACCAAAGTCTCTGTCAGGCACCAACACTGCCACTCCCTAAAGGCACTGCTGCATGAGAAGAGGCCACTTTAGCACATATTGAAATATAAGGGGGTTGGACTCCCTCCCAAGCTTAAAACCAGAAAACTGCCCCAAACTATAACACAATAAGCCATGATTTCTTCTCCTCTATCAGAAAGGAGTAAGTGCAAATTGTAGCAAATAAGGAACATGGAAGAAAGCCATACCCAGTTCATATCTGCAGACTTGAGCATAGAGTTTGAGTTTGGAAAAGGCTTCGTTGTTGGCATTGGCTGTCTGGGAGAACCACTCTGTGACCAGCTTCTCCGAGAGCTTCTTGGAGGCCGTGGGTCCAACTCTCATGATCCCATCAGGCAGCAACTTACAGATGGGTCTGTGCTGCCCAAGCCTGCACGACTGCAAAGGGAGAACAGGTAAGGAGTTTGTAAGCCTTAAAATTGTTAAATATCACACACAGGATACATCACATAGAGGCAGAGAACTCTCAGGTTAGTCACAATGTTCCAAAGTAACATTTTAATTCTAAAATTACAGCAGTATGCAATATTGTATAGTGGTTTTAGGGTTTATTTTCAGCGTTCTCCTAAATGCAAACAGCCACGTTGATACGCCACCTACTCTGACCTTTATCACAATCCAAGCATGTAATTAATGAATTAACTGTGGGTAAAACAATTAACGTGGCAATACCGGCCTTCGCCGCTGGGTGGCGCTGGGCGGATCGGGCCTCTCCAAACAGCGCTCGCTGAACGAACGGGAGCAGCAGGAACAGCCCTGATCTTCCCAGGGCCCATTCCCAAAATCCCCCTTAGCAGCTCTCCCAGGTCGCATTCCGTGCAGCCCGAGACAAGGCTGCTAAGCCCCTATGAGCGCGTTTTGGAAACAGTCCTTCCCAAATCCGTTTCCCTGCAGATCTACCTCGTAGATGGCCGTCAGGTCCCGGAAGAAGCTCTTGGCTCCGTTCAGCAGAGCCTCGTTCTCCGGGCACACCACGACATAGGCAACATCCCTCTGAGATCCGTAAGGTTCCAGCATCAGCCTCTCCCAGTAGGGCAAAGCAAATGGAGACAGCACCAGGAAATCGTAATCGTATCCCAGCAAAAACGTTGGGATTGGCAGTGGTTCCGGGGACTCGTCAGTTCCTGGAAAAGCAGGACACATTTTCCAATATATTAAGCAGAAAGCTTAAAATTAACACCCTGCTTCTAGGAAACAGGAACAGAAGAGCCACTAGTTCCCAGCATCTCCCAGGAAGGAGCACTGATAATGAATGAACAGTTCTCATTTTAACAGATCCAAATGGAAAACCTGAGTGCAAAAAAACATCAGCTAATTCTTTTCATTTGATAGTTCCAGAGTATTTAATATTTCTGTTGGTTCACAGACATCAGGAACAGATCTGTACTGTGCAGGAAGCCTTCTCCTGTGGAGCCAAGGTAATCAGGGACCAAAGAAAGGGAACAAATGTAAATATTTTAAGCAGATATGTAAAAGGCCAGAGAAGGAAACAAACTTAAGAACTTGCATTTCCATGTACTGTAAATATATAATTGCCATGTTCTAAATATAGCTACAAAAGATCTGCTGGTGAAAGGTCACTCTTGTACACAGTGGTAAATCAATCTCATATGCTAATGAAGTCGTTAAATCGTGAGTGCACAAAATTCACCTCTATCTGTAAATGTGCATCATGTGTTGGCCACCCTAAATATTGATCAGTGACAACACACTGGGTAACCTCAGATCCTGGACACGCTTCTGAAGCTACTGGGCAATAAACGGCATTTAAAAAAACAGTTAAAAAACATTTTAACTACAATACTCTTAGAATAAATAAAATGGGGTTATTCTTTTGAATAAAAGCATTTTGAGTGAAATAAACCCTGAGCAATCCCTTTGTTTTTCACTTTAAAACCATCTTTGCAATCTCAGTCCCTCACCGGGTGAAGTGTCAGGTGTATAAATGCAAGTGAAGTTGTACATTTTAAATGCACATCTTTAATTCATTGACTGTTTTAAGGAATATAAATATTTTGTGTTTTTCTAAAGAGAAGAATTCTCCCCTGTCTAATAGCTCTCGTTAGTGTAAAGAAAGGTCAAGTGCTGTTTAGAATTCCAATGGGCTGAAGAGCATCCAGCCACCGAGGTGTGGTGGTGGATGGAGAGGAGGGAGAGGAGGGGATTCCATGGATTTGTTACCGTAGGAGCCTCTCCCAGCCATTTTGTGGAACTGCTGCCACGTGAGGGGGCCCTGCACACCCCACGACCGGACCGTTCGCTTCTTCTGGATCGCGTCCTGCAGAACGGGCTGGAGCGAGAGGAGCATCCGCAGGATGTCCTGGGAACACTGCATGCTCACATCCACCACTGGGGGCACAAAGACACTGTCAGGGGCACAAACAGCCCAGAACCCGCGAAATTATGGACACAATCTACACTTGAAACAGCGTCACGCCCTTCTGAAACGCACCCGAAGGCCATGATATGGGAAGTTAAGCGCACACAGATTTTACAGTTCGCCCTCTTCCCCTCTCAGAAAAAAACACTTTCTTTTCTTATTTTTTACCTCTGGAGTTTTTCCCATTTAAAGCCTCCCATCTTATGAGTTAAACTAAGGAAAAACGTCCTAAAATAAAAACAAAAAACCAAACCAAAGTAAAAAACAAATAAACAAAACCAAGCCAAAAAAAAAAAAAACCAAACAAGTTGCAGAACCGTGAAAACCC
>WEIV01003206.1:206221-246617 GCA_013390005.1 Calyptomena viridis
TAAATAAAATGGGGTTATTCTTTTGAATAAAAGCATTTTGAGTGAAATAAACCCTGAGCAATCCCTTTGTTTTTCACTTTAAAACCATCTTTGCAATCTCAGTCCCTCACCGGGTGAAGTGTCAGGTGTATAAATGCAAGTGAAGTTGTACATTTTAAATGCACATCTTTAATTCATTGACTGTTTTAAGGAATATAAATATTTTGTGTTTTTCTAAAGAGAAGAATTCTCCCCTGTCTAATAGCTCTCGTTAGTGTAAAGAAAGGTCAAGTGCTGTTTAGAATTCCAATGGGCTGAAGAGCATCCAGCCACCGAGGTGTGGTGGTGGATGGAGAGGAGGGAGAGGAGGGGATTCCATGGATTTGTTACCGTAGGAGCCTCTCCCAGCCATTTTGTGGAACTGCTGCCACGTGAGGGGGCCCTGCACACCCCACGACCGGACCGTTCGCTTCTTCTGGATCGCGTCCTGCAGAACGGGCTGGAGCGAGAGGAGCATCCGCAGGATGTCCTGGGAACACTGCATGCTCACATCCACCACTGGGGGCACAAAGACACTGTCAGGGGCACAAACAGCCCAGAACCCGCGAAATTATGGACACAATCTACACTTGAAACAGCGTCACGCCCTTCTGAAACGCACCCGAAGGCCATGATATGGGAAGTTAAGCGCACACAGATTTTACAGTTCGCCCTCTTCCCCTCTCAGAAAAAAACACTTTCTTTTCTTATTTTTTACCTCTGGAGTTTTTCCCATTTAAAGCCTCCCATCTTATGAGTTAAACTAAGGAAAAACGTCCTAAAATAAAAACAAAAAACCAAACCAAAGTAAAAAACAAATAAACAAAACCAAGCCAAAAAAAAAAAAAACCAAACAAGTTGCAGAACCGTGAAAACCCNCTTGAAAACATCAATTTCTCCACAGCCTGGGCTTTCAAGGTTAATCCCCCAGTGATACACAGGAACCTGGCTGTGTTCTCCTTAGTCCTGCTCATCCTCATTAACAAAGAAATTGCAGCTAACTGTGATTCATCACTTTATCTTTCACCCCTAACCCTGGTGAGTTGCTACTTGAAAATACAGTTAGAGAGAAGTACGTAAATAAACACAATAAAGGGCATTCCATGAGAGTGCATCATTAGTCAGGCCCGAGAAGGGAAAATCCAAGCATCTCTGGCAGATCCAACATCCAGTGAAGGCTACAGTAATGCTTTTTTTTGCCACACATGCCATTAACCTACTGCCCCCCTCCCTCTTAAAGAAGGGGGGAGCTGAGTGAATCAGAGCTGTTGTTTAATTCTGCCACAGTGGCCTTGACAATACAGTCACCACTTGAACCCCCTGCACTTCCCACAGGCATCACTCCAGAGCCCCTGTAGAGCCAGTCACCAGGAGCTGCTTTAAAGGATAAACCCCGGCAAGTGTTGTGGACAGTGGCAGTGATCTTATGTTATTTCTGTGCTGCTTGTCAGCACGGAAAAAGGACTGGTTATTCTGAATACCATTAAACAGAAATTTGCACAAACATGCAGGTGGCAAAAACTGTCTTAAGCATCCAATATTCACAAAGGAAAACCACAAAAAAGGAACCTTAAAAAAAAAAAAACCAAACCCAAACAGGTGGACAAGTAGAGAACAAGCAGTTTTCAATATTTACCATTTCTTTTTGACCAGTGGTGCAAGCAAGTAGTTTTCACAAGTGCTTCATCAACTTTCCCTCCTGACATATTGTCCATGAACTGCCGTCCGTGTTCCAAGGCCAAGTAGCAGTCATTGCAACAATCCCTTTCTTCCACACGTACCAGGTTGGCAACGGCACCAACTTTGGGAATGGAGTCTTGATCTGCTGCTCCGAAGGGTGAGAACAAGTTGGTGCATTGATCCTGCAGCAACAGTATCAGCTCATCCGGCAGCTTCTCGGGTTCCTTGAGCCCCCCACTGCCGTGTTCCACACACGTGGCTCGCAGAGCCTCAAAGCGTTTTTCCGCCTCTTTCCCGCACTCCGTGTTCCGCCCCAGAATATCCAACTCATCCTCCAGGAACAGTCCAGAACTGTTGCCAAACTTTCTGTTCATAACAGCACTGAAACCACAGGTACACCTGTACTGGGCCTCCTGCGTAGGGTCGGGAATGTAAACTCCCACATCAGCACCTTTGATGTTCATGTTGCAGACGCAGATGCAGCAGCTGTCGAAGTTGCAGTCCTTGAAGAGGTTCATGACGGACTCGGAGAGGATGAGGTTCACGTACAGGCTGTGTGCCTCGGGGATGGAAGGCACCGTCGCGGGCTCCACGGAATTCAGGGGCCTGCACGTGGAGGGGGTGGAGGCCGGGGAGTACAGGTCCGAGTTCTCGTACTTGACGGAGCCCTGAGCGCTCGCGGGCCCTCCCGCTCCGCGAGGCGTCCGCGGGGTCCGGGGCGTGCGAGGAGTCGGGAAGCGCGGGGTGGAAGGAGAGGGGAGGATTCCGGCCCCGCCGTTGCTGGGGGGAGCACTGCTGGGAGGCATCCCGAAGGGAGTGTGGGTCTGGGGGGTGTATGCAGGGCCGTACTCCTGGTCCAGAGTGCTTCCATCGCTGGCAGCAGCCACAAGGAGAAGGAAAGGCTTTAATACACAACACGCTGGGTTGGAAGTCTAAGACTCAGATTTCTAAAGAAGGACCTTCCTAATTAATATTTGCTTTTTTTAAGCTAGTCTTTCATAATCCCCAGCAAGATTTTCATTCCCTAAGGAACTTCAAGAGCATTTGTTCTAAATGACTTTGCAGGACTCCCACTGACAGAACTGTTAAAGAATCCTTCCCTGCCTCCTCTCATCTTTTCCTTTGCACAGAGCTCCCAGGAAACAAGTATGGTCAGAATAAATTATAAATTCTGTGGTTGTATGGAGTCTAAAGGACACCTTTTGTATTCATGTTTTATTTACATGTGTGTTGACACACACTAAGAAAATACAGCAGGTCTATCAGTAACAGACTCAGCTGAATCCACGAGGAAAGTATCACCTGGAAACGTTTAATGTTTTCTTTCCTAAGCAGCTGAGCATCTCCAAAGACCTATAAGGCTAATGAGACCTGGAAACATGTTGCTTATGAATGGCCTTAACAGAAGCAACATCAGTATTTAATCCAAGATTTAATATTCATATAATTTTACCAATTATCCTTGTTGCCTAATCCATTTATACGAGCTACTAATGCAAAGATAAAAAGGAATAAATATCTTCCTTTAGAAGAGCTGCCAGCAAGACCCTCTCTACCCAATGCAGAGCACAGAAATGCCCCTGCAATGCTACTGTGACCAGGCACAGTCACACTGGGCACAGCTTCCAACCACAGTCCCAACACAGCCAAGATTGCTGCTAATTTAGAAAATAATTTAGGAAATAGCAGCACTACCTACTAAGCCCTTGCAGTACCTACTACACCACCACAAAAACAAAGCCCCAAGTTTACATTTATCTTGATTGTTACTATCTTCATTACTTATTAAACCTGGACTTGCACCATTAAGCTTCCCCAAGAAACCTTTAAAGGAATAAAATGTATGTACAGTTAAGAAGCTATTTGAGAAGACAGTCTCTTACAACAGGTTTAACCATAAGGATCTTTTTAAAGACTCTTGTCGGTTGTATAAATACAGTGTATCTACAAATAGGTCTCATTACTGCTTTACAAAATAAATATTAGGGGGTATTTCCTACAGGTTGGCAAACTGAGCACATCCCAAAGCTGCAGCCCTCCCAGCACAGGTCGTACCCATCTTTGATGAATGGCATGGCAGGGCCTGGAGGGAGCAAATCCAGCTTTCCCACAGTCCAGCTCTGGCGGTAAATGCATTCCTCTGGCAGCTTGATGGGAGGGAGACACTGGCTGGGCAACGTCTTCAGTGGGGCAAACATGGAACAGCCCACCAAAGCTTGGCAGTTCTCAGGTTTATAGACATAGGAATAATCCTGTGAGTTGGACACGGGAAAGCATTAGTGTGTAAGTCAGATCACTTCAGCCATTAAAATGCTTCTCCAAAAAAACACGATGAAGTTCAAGCAGTAGCTCTTTAATACAAACCCTGACATTGGTACAAGAGAAGGTTGAGATGTGTGCACACAATATTCACACCCAAAAGGCAACAAACCAACACAACCACAGCGAAGTGCAGTGACTGAAATGCATTTTTGCAGCTGACTGATGGCCACTTATGTGTTGCTCTTCCTTGAAATGTAACACTGCAAAGTGTGTTACCTCCCCCAGTACAATGCAGGACAAGCTACAAACTGTACTGCATTTCCCACCACTCCTATTCAGATTTAAGCAAGGAACTGCACAATAATCGTTTCCCACATTGATCAGGACAATCAGCACTACCCACCTTTATTTCTGCAGGTTTGGGGCTGCAGAAACCCTCATCTACTTCAATCCTGAACTGAGCTCCCACAGTCGAGCTGTTCCCTTCAAGTACTGTTCCTCCAAGTGTAGTGTCCATGCTGCCATATTCCTTATTGTTCATGTTCATTGGAGAAAACCCCATAATGTGTTGTTCCAATGAAGGTGGGGTTGGGTACATCTTATGGAGATCTGCAGTGCCTAATTTCAAATTAGAATTTGACTTTAGAGCATGAAAACATTCTGAGGTATTTCCCATGCCTCAAAATTTCACAAGGACAAATGAAGGGCACATTTCCAAATTCCCACAACATATTAGAGTCAGGTGTTTAGAGCTAGAATTCTCTTTAGGGAAAACCCCACAAATAAAGCTTACTTATGCATGAGAGTGGGTCCAGATTTCCTGCCTTGGCCTCTTTGCAGTTGGATTTGTCGTCAGCACCGTTCACTGTTCGTTTAGATCCAGGCTGGGAAGGAAGGGTTGTAACAAAATCACTTCAGACACAAACACATGTTCATGTTTCCTGCTAACAGGAAACTTCGTGTGCAGTGACATACACAGCTGAGACTTGAGAATATTTAGAAAAATTAAAATACATCAGGAGCCCAGTGCCAGAGGTTGGGGTTACACTCGTTCTCCCCTAGTGCTTGTAACCCAGAGAACACTCTCCCATCAAGTCATGATGCTACTGAAGTGAAAGACCAGATATAAAATAGCTCTCAGCCCATTAGGAGACAGTAAAAAAAGCCAAATAGGGCTGCCCACAGTCCACCAGAACAATCCACACATGCTCCCAGAGCCATGGGAACATCACTGGTGTTACCACATCAGCAGGAATAGAACAGACAAAGAAATAAATCCTGGAACAAGAGATACAGGGAAGAAAAACTGTTGAAATTAAAAGAATAAGAGATATATTTTACCATGTTTAGATAGTACTCATGTCTACAGAATGTAAGAGTCTTCATGTTTGAGAGCAAATACTCTTCCTTTATGTACTGATGACCTTTGATGGCTTTAAGATCCTTCAGCCCTTACTCAGCTACAGCTCCCATTAAAGTTGATGGGCATTTTGTCTGGGTAAGGGGATTTAGGATTAAGCACTGAGCAAAGCACAGTTCAGAAAAGACAACTGATTACAAACAGTATTGAAATAGAAACTAGAAAGATAATGGATTCAGAGCCATCAGAGACTGCAAGAGAAACTGTTCCAAGATAATAACTGCTGCAGTGAAGCAGCTTATTTGGCACAATGTCCACATGTTTAAATGCCTTTTCTTTTCAGAAAGGCTTTGTTTCAATATTACCTTGATTAACAAGTTAAACAGAACCCAGACCACAGGAAAGGAGCATTAGTACCTGCAGAGTGTGTGAAATGATAACTAAAGGTATATTCAAGCAGCATATACCATGTGGATTGTAAGGGAGTGAGATCAAAAGGTTGTTTGCATCAAAAATCTGACACTATGAGTCAACCAGAACAGAACATCTGCCACCGAGGAGCCACAACTCTTGTTTACACCCATGTTTTGCAACCTCTCCTACAAACGCCAGAAATAAAAAAAAAATCAAGCCCCAAACCACAAAAAGACAGACTGGTCCCTTGCAGTGTTTTGCTCATCACTTACTGTGAGTTCATCTTCATCTGAGTTGAAGAGATTGTCCAGGTCAGTGTAGGAGACCACCAGGTCTGTCTCGTGGAACAGGCTGGTCGATGCAGTGCGGGCGTGAGCAGCGAGTCGTTGGGCATCTGTGCACAGAGCAAACCCTGAGCACACTGCACACCCTGCCCCAGCCCCAAACAGCTCTGCCCACACCTGGGGGAGGATGCTCCTGCTTCCACTCCTCCATCTCACACACAGCTGAGGGCCCTTCAGTTTTATAATTTTTAGATTTTTTTTACATGTTTGCAGCACACCAGTATCTCGTTTACTGGTGAGAAAAAGAAAACCACATTTATTTGCAAGATGGAACAACAAGTGTTCCAAGCAGACTGAAGGGACAGGGAAATACACACCATAACACACAAAACTTAGCAGCCTGTTAGAATCTATTCAAGACATCATTAATATTACACAGTTAAAAGCTCTTTACCTTGCTTGACAGAAGGACTAAACAGAGACATTGCATCCTCTCCTTCATGGGATAAAACTGTAACACTGGATGTCCCGTCCTCAGCCTATTAAAAAAAGAGAGAAAAGTTTGTTTAAATTAATTGGTGGGTGGGAGGCATTTTCTGTCCCTGTGGGAATTCTGTACCCATGGGCAGGATCAGGTTCTCCTTCCCTGGGAGCTCAGGGGGCCTGGCAGTGATCCTTGCTCAGGGAGGAGGAAGGTTGGGGCACAGACAACACAGGTTTTGTGTTGGGGATGAAGTTAAAAAGCAAGTTGTGGATTCTTGTCCCTCCTTATTGACAAACACCTGACATCCAGTGCTGCACATTCACTGCACCAGTTACTGAGTGAACTCCTGCCACCAGCAGGGCATCCACACACAACTAGGCCTAATAAGCAAATTTATTTCATATACAAGCACCCAATGCAGCTGCATTTTCTCCTTTTCTGCAGGGTGAACTTTTGCTTTCAGCACAAGTCTCATGTACCTGCACTAAAGTGCAAAAACAAAAAAGATAAAAAAATAAATTGCAATTCACTGCCCAGGCAACAAATCAGGGCTCACCTCACCTGCCCCCAAACCTTTCCAATCATGAATAAAACACTTGCCTTGTTCTCATTCTCTGCCCAAGCACCTGCCATCCCCTATTTCCACTGCAAAGCTACTGAGCCAGAGTGAGTTTTGCTGTGACCCAGCAGTGTTCTCCCAGTGCAACCCACAAACCCCGATGCAATGGCACCACCAGCACGTCCCAAAAATTCCAGGTGCAGCTGGAGACTTGCTGCTTCACTCCATGGATCATTTCTGCTCAAATTTAATCTTTTTAAATCTACTTCTAAGTACACAGAGAAGGATTTAAATTGTACCTGGTGCCTAAAGCAATTTGGTTTAATCTCATCCCTGATTGTATCCTCACTCTTTCACTCACCTTGTGTTTCTTCCCAGCTTCCCTCTCCATGTTCTGCCTGTCCTTTTTACTGTCAGGAAACAGGAATTCCACATCCCCATCCACAAAGGCATAAGGATCCATCTCAGGCTCCTGGTCAGCCTCTGTTGCTACAGCTGCCAGGTATTGGTTCTTACTCTGATACTGTTGCACCAGTTCATCTGAAACCTTCAAAGGTTTCCTACATTGCACCATTAATCTGAACAGAAGAGAAAGAGAAATCACAACATCATTATTTATCATTCATTAGGTGGAATTATTTCTGCTATCACACAGCCTTTACTGAGCAACCTCATCTTCCCTTCCCACTTCCTTCCTTCCACCCCAGCTCCAGAGAACTTTTTGGGATAAGGATTAAGCCATTAGTCACATACAGCTCTGTGATTCATCCTGCCCAGCTCTCCTCAAGCACTGTCAATTCACATCAAGATTAGTAATTTATCCCAGGTCACAGCTGTCATTTATAATAAAGTACAAGTGTATTAAACTATCCACATCCACTGAAAGAAACTCACCAGGTTAAGGAATTACTCACTGCCATTCCCAAAAAGAGCCCAGGCAATAACCACAACTAAAGCACCCAAATGTCACTGTCTTTAGTAGTAATTTATATCCCTCAGATCAATATAAATGAAGCTTCCAGCACACCAATATCTAATTTACTAATGAGAATAATAAAACCACATTTGCTTTTATCAGCATTTTTCTTTTGTTAACATTCTGAGCCAAAAATGGAGTTGGGAAATACAGAGAAATTCAGTTTTCCTATCAGGAGTATTAGTTTCATAGCTACAACACTACATCAGGAAAAAGATACTGGCAAGTTGAAAACTGTTGTGGTTATGAGCTGCAGAATTCCTGTACATCCCTGTCAACTGTGTGGTGTGGGAAGGAACATGGGAACAGTTCTACTGTGCCAAAGACACTTCCTAGAAATAAGCTTTCCAGAAAAACACCTCAGAGCCAAGAGCAGTGTCAGATCCATCCATGCTGGTCATCCACACTTGTTTCTAAATTCTGCAAAAACTGCCATCAGAAAATTTTTTAAAAGGCAAAAAAAGAGATGGAAACTGCTTTCTAGGAATAAGGAATTAATTCCTTCTCTGTATTTTTCCAGGAAAGCAGCACTTTCCAGTATTTTGGACCAGCACAGAGGAAGAGAAGTGAACAGTCAGATATTCTGGGGAAAAGAAACTCTATTTGGTAAGTTGGTTAATCAGTCCAGGAGCCAAGACAGGGAAACCATGTCTTGAGCAGAACAAAGGAAATACCTGCTTGGCTGATGTGAATTCAAGGCCAAAAAAAAGCACTAAAATCCTATAAATGCACATCTTGAAAGAGCTGACATGCACTAACTGATGTAAACTTCAACTGTGAGCACAAGATGTGTCTCACAAACTGTGTATGAGCACAGACCAACAGCTACAGCACATCCCCTCCTCCTCCTCCCAGCTTTTCTCCACAGCCATTCCATGGCTTTCCACTGCCACCAATGCAACAGAAAGTCAGCTCCAGGTTTGTCTTGTGAGGAGCTGCTTCAACTCTGCTACCACAAATCAAACACACTAAAATAAAAACCAAAGGCCACAATAATTTGATGCTGATCTCAGGAAAGGTCTCCAAGGGGCTCTTCTTCAGGCTTTTTGTTCTTATGCTTTGGGGTTTTTGGTGGTGGTCTTTTCTGGGGAGTTGGTTTGGGGTTTTTTTGCTTTACCAGTTAAAGAAAATCCAAGTTCATTCTGCAGCCAACACCATCCGTGTTCTCTTCAAATAATGAAGAAAGCAATTACTAAAATAAGAAAGTTATTTCTTTTTTTAGGAGGGGAGGGGAAGAAAGGCCTTTAAATAGGCATAATTTGGCTACAGATTGATTTTACAGTAGAAAAATAAACTTCATTGGGAGCTGCTAAAACAGTAAATTAAAAAGAGTTGGAAAGTCTTGCTGCAGATTTGTGCTCCCATTTCCCAAGTATTACCCTGCACAAAGAGTTATTTAACACCTCTGCTCCTCATACTGAGAAACTCCTGCCTTTGGCCTTTCCCTGCCCTCCCTTCTCGTGTTGTTCCCCCATTTGCAGCACTACTTACTCTGTAACTGATGTTACATTTTCCTGTCCAGCAGGTATTACTGGATCATCTCTCAGCTTATCACTGGGAAGCTGGGGCGGTAAGAACTCCACATCCTTTTTCTTTGGAACTTTATAATACTTCCAAGTAGTATCAGCCTCCTCCTCCTCCAAATTCACGGCAGTACCAACGTACATGGTGGGCTCGAGGACCTCGGGGAACGGAGCCGGGAAAGGCTGGGACAGACCATCCAGTCTGTCTTCCATGGCCTTCGTGGGAACCAGGGGGTCTGGGGTTGGCATCTGGTAGAAGTGTTGACTCTGAGGGGTGGAAGGAGCTTTGGGCACCCCCTCGTCGGCGCCGTCGCAGGGGTGGGGGCTCAGGGGCGGGGGCTGCGGGGAGTTGGCCAGTTCAGGGTTGTGCATCTGGGGAGTCTTTGCTACATCGTTGGTGCGGAGGTTGGCGAACCTCACTTGGCTGTCGGGAGCGGCCATGACGAGCCTCTGACCGGCTGAATCCGCCTCCATGGCAACGTCGTCACCCAGAGACACGCGGTGGTGGAAGGGAGTCAAAGGGCGTTTCTGGGGCTTGTCCCCTTTGTCTTGTTTCTCCGTTGTCTTGTGCTTTGGAGCCGCCGGCTGTTGGGGGCCCACAGGTGGGGCCTGCCCCTGTTGACCTGAATTCCTTGCTTTGAGATTTTTGTGCCTGCAGAATTAATACAAGGGGGAAAGACTTGGCATTAATCTTTCCAATGTGGCCATGGTGTTCTTTGGCAGTAGATAGGAACCTGCTTCTAAGCCATTAGAGAGGCCTGAAAGTGATACTGTCCCTAAGTGAAGCTGCCCCTTCCTGCCCACAATTTGAGTGACTTGAATAGCGTTGTAGGATCTTAAAATGCCATTTATAAAAACTATAAAATGTGTCCTGTGAGCCAAACACACACACAGTCCTCCAAATGAAGACAGTATTTTATGACTGCTTTAACAGAAATAGATTGTCACATGAACATGTTGGTGCTTTTAACTTCTGCCAACACTGATGAATCAGTAGAACAACTCAGGAATTAGTGAATGGCTTCTTGAATTGAAGCATCACCACTAACCAAAGGAGCTGCCCAAGCTCATAGGTCAGTGGAGAATTAACACCAAGAACCAAGTCAGTCCTACAAAAGCCATTTCAAAGCTTTTGTAGCCGTTCACCTACAAATTTAGCAGGTGTGGGGAAAGGAAAACCCAGTGTCTCAACTGCATTAATACAATTGGAGGTTGTACTGTAAATGCACTTGAGCTTAAACATTTCAGCTGGAAGTTGAAGATGTCAACTTTCTAGACCTGACAGAATGAAGCCCTGAAGTCTAGAATGAGATGTTTATGATTGAGCTGTTGAACTCCATCCTCAGTGCCTGGGAGTTCTTTGCCACTCTTCCATTAGCAAAGTTAAGAAGCACTTGTATTGAAAAAACAGGATTAGTCAGGGATAAAAGGTAAGAGGTATCAAAATCTATTTTTACTTTAAACTCTCATACACATCCACATGTTTTTCACCACTCAGAATTCAAAATACAGGCAATAATAAGGGGGTTTAAGTCTCTGCAATTTCTCTTTAGGCAATTGCATGTTTCTAATACACACCTCACACAGTTAATTGATTGTTTTTCTCTTAACTAGTGCTATCATAGCTAAATTCTCCTTTAGCAGAGTATTTAATCCTCCCCCACATCCCAGCTCTTCTCAGGACACAAGTATTTCCATAGAACTTAAACCAACCCTTTCAATAGAAGAGGAAAAACTGCATTTCTTGCAAAATGCTACATCCCCCAGACATTAATTTTTTTTTTAAGATACCAATATTCACTGCAAGGTAATCAGTGTAACATTTAAATCACAGAAAGCATTTAAACCTTTTGCAACACTTCAGTCACCTAAAGATTAGTATTCTGCCTTAAGTACAGAAATTTAGAATTCACTGAAATTAATGTTTCCATTTATTTTAAATACCTGTATTAACAGTCTGTGGCATTGCACAGCCTCAAAAAACAAGCTGTAACAAAAACTGGAAGTTAAATTCAGGCTTTCCTCCTGGGTTTTGATCCCTTTTCCTCCCAGCTAATATAAAAAAATATATACTGGCATTCACTCCCAGACAAGCAGTTTTCTACACAGCCACCCCTGGAATGCCACACTTCCCAAANCCTCAGCTAATATAAAAAAATATATAGTGGCAGCTTTCTACACAGCCATCCCTGGAATGCCACACTTCCCAAAGAGCCAGGCAGGTCTGGGTTTCTTATTCATCAAGACACAACCATCTTGCTCTTGGTTAACAGCTTTCTCCCTTCATGGCTAATGCCACAGCCCTCTAGAAAAGGTGCTTAAATCCTAAATAAATAGGTTTCCCATTCCATTGCAGCCTGAGAAAGTTGCCCATGACACAGTTACTCTCCATATACATCAGGAATTCCAGCCCAGGACTCAGGAATTGTCCCTGCACTGGCAGCAGGTCCCTCAGATGATTCACTTGAATCAAACCTCTGCATTAACTTACTGGGCAGAGCTTCAAGACCTACAATGACATTTAGGAGAGGAGATACAAATTTTGTTACAGCTTTCCCACAAGCAGCTACTGCTTAATTACTCCTGCAGGAGTGATCAGGAGCCCTCTCCTGAGCACTTCAATCTCCTGCAACATCACTGGGCTGAACTCTGCCAAGTGCTGTACCTTGAACAATTGCAATTTGTCCTCTGCGTGGCTTCAACGAAATCCCAGGATGCCACCTTGTCAGCTGTCTCCTCCTCACACAAGCCATTTGATGTAGCAGAATACTTCCTCCTAGGATTCAATACCAGGAGAGTTATTTGGGATCAACATATGTTCTTTCCTTATCTTCTGGCAAAGCTCAAGAGCAGTTTTGGGACACAGGACTCAGCAAAGGAATGATAAATAGCCTTTTACTGACATATTAAACTGAGAGCTAAAGAAATCATTCCTAAATAGTTAGGAAAAAATGAACTTCTTTAAAATGGGTTATTGTAAGAGTAAAGCACCCTCCACAGCATCTTTAGCAGAACTGTTTTCTGCAAGGAACACACAAGACACTCTGGGTATTTTTAGTTTCAGGGGATGAGGACATACTTGTTCTGTGCTCTGTTCATGTTGCACTCCTGCCAAACTCTGTCCACCACTTGGTTGGCCAACTTCCTGGGGATTTTGCCACCGTGGTGGCTGGTACTGTCCGAGATAAATCCGTCTGACACCGAGGAAAACTTCACCCACTTCTGGGCAGACTGAGCATCAACTGCAAAGCAGCACCAGAGGAACAGCTTCAGGCAATGAGGAAACACACTCACAGCCACTGTTACTCCAATTCAATCACCACAGGAACACGTTAGGAAGAAAAGTATTTTCCTAACTCAATGTTAGGAAGTAAAAACACATAGAAAATTTAGGAGTAGCAGCAGGTTATTATAATACACTTCTGTCTCATAAGAAAAAACAAAAGGACCATATATGTTTATAAGTGTGCAGGCTATTCTGTATTTTTGAATAAACTATTGACCTGAAAAAGAAATTAACTTGAGCAAAGCCAACACCATTATTCAGAAAAGGGTCAAACTTAGGTAATAGAAGACCTTGGGGGAAAAAGGAAACAAAATCTCTTCTTCACAATGAAACTTCTATAAGTCACCTGAAACTACCCATGAGTGTCACCTGCTCAGAGTTAAAGCAGTTTCCCATAACCACTACTCACACCCAGGGCAGAGGGCACACAGCCTTGCAGCAAACTTAACTGCAACCAACCTCCCTTGAACTGTGAAAAATCATCCCCTGCCTCACTAAAGACTGACTGCACGAGGTTTATAAAGCTGTGGCAGAACACACACGTGCACATAAACAAACACAGAAGGAAAAAAAACCCCAAAACTTGCCCACAGAAACCTGAAGTACTGTAACCCCACCAGGTACAGCAGCAATTCTAATTTCAACACCTTCCAGAAGTGTTCCAGTTCCCTTTGCCCACAGCTGGGCAACACAAATTGGTTTTACCACAACAGACTCAGGACTAAGGAGATGTGCTTTCCCATAACGAGCCAGTTGCACAGAGAACACGAGAAGCCTCTCCAAGCCCTGCTGGGTTGAAAGGAGGAGCCATGAGCAGGATCCCCCACGTGCACAAAGCGACTCCCTCGTACCTGTCTGAACTTCCTCGGGGGACGTCGGGGGTGTCAGGGTCACTGAGGACATGGCAGGGTCTCTGGTGGAAGCAGGCACTTGGTGGACACCCAGGCAAGTGGTTGAGCAGTGAGGTGCCCCCACGGTGCTGGGGGCAGGGATGTCTGTCTGAGGAACCAGCACGAAGCAGGCCGGGTACACCATCCTCACACCAGCTGCACAGAGAGCATTTCACACGGGTTACCAGGCCTTCCCTTGCCAGGCACCATCTCAGCAGCCACTCCTAAGTTTGTGTACCCTGGTCTATCTACTAAAGCATTCTCCTTGGACAAAACATCTCTGTTGTCAGCCTCATCACTACTTTATGATTTGTTTTATACAGAAGATTTGGGTGAATGAATAAAAAGGGCTTTGTAGACACAGGCAGAGCAGCTCAGGCATTTACGTGCTGCTACTTGTTTCTATCGTTTTGTTTGACAAAGACTAAAAACATACTTTTTATATCATGGAACACTGACAACATTCCCAGCAGCAGGAAGGTCTCCAGCCACCACTGCAGCACCTCACAGAGCAGTGATTGCATCAGTTGGCAAATCAAAGGCCAACAGCCCCTGGCAGAGAACAAACCACTGCATCAGGGGCTTGGATTTTAGGAAGAGCAGCAGATAAAGGCAGTGCCTGGGTACATCAGGTTCTCCAGGACTGGGGGTTTGAAGACAACCCTGAGAGGCACATCTGTGCTGTTTGAATTTGCACTGACTCAGAAACAGGGCAACTCACTTTTGATGCAGCTTAGATGTCAGCAGTGATAGTCCAGGGGGTTTTTTATTCTCTTAATTATTTATTTTTTAAAAAATCTTGCCTCTCAGGGCACATAAGAAAAAGACCTCCTTCTAAGAAGTCTGCAAAATCCACTTCAAGCAGCATCTCATCTCAGATAGTCCTGAGCATCAAACAGAAAACCAAAACCCAACAGCCACTGCAAATAGTTACAAAAACAACCCACGGGGGTCACTTGTGTGATCAGAATTTCACAGACCTAATCACCCAGTTTATTTCAGTAATTAAAAGGAAATCAGAGTACTCACCAACAAGGACTTCAACAGCAGCTAAAGAATCATCCTCCCAGTCCATTTCCTCTTGTTTCTCCTCAGATCCCTCCTTCAAGTTAGATGTGACAGGATAGAATTGTTTCCACTCCCCAATGAGCTTTTTTGTCGATGAATCAGAAAGCTTGAAGGACTGCCCTGTGAGTGTGCCATTCAACCCAAAGGGGCTCAGGATAACTGAAAAGTAAAGCAAAATACACTGGAGATTGTAAATAAAATACCCTGGAGATTGTATCTACCCAAAATTTCCTCTTCCCCACTGAAACAGCAGCACTGTTATTTCAGCCACACCACATAACTTACCACTGGTAAGTCAAAATGCAGCCTGGTCATGTTTTATTTTAGCAATAGATACCCATTGTTAAATTTATATGTACTGCAAGAACTGAGGTACCACAGTAACAATTACAAATTAACCTATTCTAACAAGCAACAGGCAAGTTTTTTCATCTTGGCTTGCAATGAGATAAAGAAACTTCCAAGTTCTGACAGAGTTAAGGTGTTTCCTCATCCCTTCATTCAGCTTGTTACAACAACAGAGTATACACAGGGACTCATCTGTTCCATGTTTAGTCTTGTCCATATTAGGGAAGCACAGCTGCTGTTAAATTGCATTCAGAAAAAAAAAAAAAAGCAAGTTTGGACACTGAGCATTAATAAATGAGGGCAGTGTGTGGTCATGCAGGAGAACTGATTTCTACAGCAGCACAAGTGTCTGAGACAGGGAAGGATCAAACATCCCACTAACCAGACTCAGGCCCCAGCACTCCTTTGTCTTCCAGAGCATAACCTGCATCTGCTGGTGGAACCACAGGAATTCACAGGCAAGGCAGAACCAGATAAAAAGGGGAGGGGGAGGGAATAGGTGAAGTACCTTGAGTCAAAAATGGATTTCTAAAGGAGGGGTTGATGAAGATGTGGAGGGGTTACAAAACATGTTGAAAAAGCAAAACCTTTAAGTCACCAATAGGACAATACTTGGAAATTGTGTTGTGAAGACAAATTACTCAGTTACATGCCAGGAGATGAATATGGCAATGATCCACCTGCAGAAGGGCCAGGACACATCACCCTGGCTGTGACAGGGAACTGCTCCCACTGCCACCAGGCCCCACTGGGAGCAAGTGAAAGCCTGAATTAACTGTGCCACCCACCCCTGGCTGGCAGAACCCACCTTGGAAAGGGCTGTTGGACTGCTGGGCCAGGGTGAGGTGCTCCTCACTGAGCAGGTACACGGGCTGGTGCTGGCTGATCTCCACACTCGTGCACACATTGCTGTCCCCGTGCAGGAAGAAGGTGAAGGAGCAGGACAAGTGCTCACTGGGACAGAGAAGGGAGGGGTGGGAGGGAGAGGAAAACATTCTTAAGTATAGAATTTGAAATGAGTTGGTGTCTTTTTCACTAGTTTGAAGGCATTTCCTCACAATATATTCATTAATGGAAGTAACCAAAATAGCCTTTTATCTACAGAGCAGGAAAATGGTAAATACATGTTTTCTTGGAACGTTTATGAAGCAATCCAGCATTTGAGTCAAACCCAAAGAACAATCAGAAAACAACAGGAACTAAGTTTTCAATTTCTTCACACTGACACTTGGAGGAAATTTAAAACACAATCTAGTGCAAGACAAAAAAATCATAACAATACTTTGATATCTTACATATTTATTTAAAATATCTAAAAATACTTCTGAACATATATTACTTTTAATGAGGTCATATCTAAGTCCTCCTGTCACAGATGCAATAAGCAGAATTTAATATTAGCCAACAAGTCACTTATTTAAAAGCAATAAGAATGGCAACAGCCTCAAGAAGTGGTTTTGTTTTGTTATTTAAATTGAATCTTATCTTCCTGTTCCTGAAGCCAATCAAGTAACTAAAAATTAAATCCCATACCTACACACGAAAGGGAAGATACAATCAATAGAAAAAACCCAAATCCAAAGCTCAAGACATTGTTAATTAAAGTCATTAAAGCAAGTGTCAGTGTTTAATACCAGATGCTTCACTGACAGTGTCTCTCATGGTCCAGAGTATTTAAAATAAAAAAGGCTTGTACAGCAAAAATCACCCCAACACAAACATTTCTCCTTCATACAACTCTGGATTGAATGTTGTTTCCCAGTGCTGGACATAATTAGTAATGAGCACCTTCATGAAACCTTCTCCCTTCCAAGCTCATACTTGAGAGAATTCCCAATTTTTGCAGCCCTGCTCACTGTTGTTGTGTCACAAAAACTCAGCTGACCCCCTGCAAGGACAACTGGCAAAACGTTTTGAATTTGCAGTGGTTTCTGTGAAATATATTTTACCATTTTTAATTAGAGGGCAGGAAGAAAGGAAGGCAAACCCAAGCAGATGCCACAGAAGTGGTACATCCTCATAGCCAGTTCCATCTGAAACAGGCCCAGCATTCCTGTTATATTGGCTCCAAGTTATCCCAAGTGTGTGCCAGACTAACACACTCCCATAGGAAAAGAGCAGATGGTTAAAAGCAGAAGATGCTGCTCACGTAGGACATTAAATCAGGTCCAACATTGTGGCCAGATAAGGACCAAAGTCAAGGAGAACCTGGGAATTACTTCATAAAGTGCTGGACAGAAAATAAATCTCCCTCTGTAAGGAGGGGAACAGCCAGAACCTGCTCAGTCTCAGGGAAAAAAGGGATCCAGCCAAGGGAAGCACTAAATTAATCAGCCAGAAGAGCAGATGTTGGGGTGGGTTTGGGGTGATTCAATGGAAAATCACTCCAAGAACCACCGTGTCCCCCAAAATCCAATCCAGCCCCAGCACCCAGAGCCCAGGACAGTGCAGGCTCTGTGGTCTTTAGTCTGCCCAGAACACAAAGCCACTTCTGCATTCCCAGGAAAGCCACAAACAGCTCCAGGGCAGGAAGAACCCCCAGAACAACCTGAACAACCCTATTGCACACAACTCCACAGCTCCTCTGACTGGGTACGTTTTTAGTGTCACTTCCAAGATGGTTCTTTCCCAGAAGCAGATGGTGGGATGGTAAATAGTACAGGGAAAAACCATTTCTGGAACTGGCACAGTGCAATCAATCCATGGAAAGGGATATGGAGCAGTTCACTGAGTCTCATCCCAAAGAGAACCAGGAGCACCAGCAGATTCCAAACTGAGAACCAAACCCAGCCCAAAGTGAGCCCCCCAAACTGTTCCTGCAGGAACACAACAACAGCAGGTTTTATTCCAGCAGGAATGCAGTGACCCCACTGAGGAGCTGCTCCAGGGGAGAACAGTTCCCCAGCTTTGCTCCTCTGCAGCTTCAGGATTTGGGAACAAAAGAGGATCCAGGTGAGTGAAAGATCCCTGTCACTGCCAACCCAGTGACCCTGCAGCTGGAATCCCAGGAAAGGGAGCTTCCAAAATGCACTGGGGATGGAGCTGAGCATCTTGTTGATGATTTTAAGTTCAAGTGAAGTCACGAGGTCAGGACACACCATTAAACTCCTATATGAGAATCTGATTAAATTTTAATCCTTATGCAAATAATGGAAGACTGATTTTCAAATTGAATTTTATTTTTAAAAGTGTATCTAAGGTGAAAGAGTTGACAGTGTCTTGGTTCTCAGTGACAGACAACAATTAAGAAGCTCAGGAGAAGTGAGACAAAATTCCAAAATAAAAGCACATATTCTTTAAATACACTTTAAATGCAATTAAGCTGCATCTCTTGTAAACACCCCATTGTTACCCAGATAAAGGGCAGCATAATCTGATGGAATTCAGATAAACCAAGACAAAGAGAGGCATCAGCATGATAACAGAAGCATTTCAATCCATCACACTGCAAAACCAGTCCCAAGGAGCAGCAAGGAAAACTCAAGGTCACCACGCAAAAGCCAAACCCCAAAACACAACCAAAAAAAAACCAAATTAAAACTTTTTTCTCCCTCAACTCAGCAGGGGAGAAGTTTCCAACAAAATGACACAGTCAGAGAGCAGCCAGTGCTGTCCCTACATCATTCCCCAGCTCTGGACTGAGAGCTGCAAACGCTGCTTTACATCCACTGGGCTACAATTCAGGCTGGAAAACCCCAACACTGCAAAGTTTTCACTCATTCAGGTTATAAATTGAAGTGTTAAGCAGCACAAGGATGCACAGCACTGTGGGGTTTTCTTTCAGTCCTTCCAGAGGTGCAGCAAAGTCACTTGAGGCACAACAGGAGAACTTTGTTTCATAGCAGAAATACAGAGTAAATCCTGTGCTGTCCTTAAACTCAGCCTGAGGGAAACCACAAGGAAGCTCTTTGGAGAAGGGGAGGAGGGAACATGGAGAAGCAGAGCTCCAAGGTACTGGATGCACCCACACACTATTTTATGGGCTTAACAAGAAACTATAAATGTGAATACTTTTGTAAAAAATTAATATATTTGTACATTATCCAATTCTTTAGGTTGTTAGAGCCTGACTGCTAATGCACAATGATGCCTCATCTTAGGAGGAGTATTCAAAAATTTACAATAATCTATTAAAAAAAATTATATATCTCTCCACCATTTCTCTAAATTTCTCTAATCTCAGTAATTCACCTCCCAGCCAAAAATCCTAATAAAGCAAAAAATCTGCCTACTTGCCACTTTGGGGTAAATAGGCAAATGATGTTCCCAAGTGAGCCCAGGACACAGCAACAGAAACAGGCTGGTGGTTTCCTGCCTGTAACGGAGGCTTTACCCTACTTCTGTTTGCAGCCTATTTTAGGCAGCTCAGGAGATCACTGAGAGAATTTGTGCACAGCATCTCACAGCTGAAACACAAAAAAACAACACCTTCACCTCAACACTTTGAAATTTGCTTCTGCATGAAGAGAAAAAAATCCTCACCAAAAAAAAAAAATCTTTTTCTTGTCTGACTCTGAATATGAAGTTGCTCCATTAATATTTCTAATTAACTTAATTTCAATAAAGTCCTAATCACAGAATTTAAATATCAATAATCCAGTTTTCAGCTGAACTCTGAATACAGATGTGCCATCAGAGCAAAAATCCTTCATGAATTTTGACATGAACACACCAGAACTCAGTAAGAATGAGCTCCAATACTGAAAACAACTCTAAAAGCAATTAAAAAAGAAAATAAAAGAGACACTCCTTGGGAATGATGCTGTTTGAAGCAACATTCAGCCCTCATCTACTCTGCATTAAAATGCATTTATACAAAACCATTTGATTCCCCCTGCTCCCTCTTCAGTCTAATCATACAAAACAAAGATGTTTTAGTTTCACAGACAAAGGATTATGATTTTATGTGGAAAAACCAGAAGCTGCTGTGGACAATTTCAATACAATGTCCACCTTTGTAAGAATAACTGAAGGGTAGGAGGGGAAACCACACTAAAATTCACAAATACAGGAGGTTTCCACATCTCCATTAGCAAATCTGAAATGTTCTTGATAGAAAGGTAATTAGAGCCGGGTTTGTCTCCACATTAGTACTTGTGTGGAGCTTTAGATCTTCAAAGTGCTTCCCAAACACTGGCTGCATTAGACCCTCACTAATCCCCACTCCAAACCAAAGGCCACAGACTGAAATAGGCTCCAAATAATAAACTGAAGGCTCCAAATAAAAGAACCCACAGCACATTTCAGGGTAATTTAAACAAAAAAAAAAAAAATCCAAGTGTTTCAGTTGAGAGGGAGATGTTTGCTTGGTTTATACAATTACTATCTCCTATTTTCCTAGTTTGTCTTTGTAAGCTACTTCTGAGCCAAAGCACTTCTATCTTACCAAAATATTTACCAAATCCTGATAAACTCCACACTTGCTACTGCCATTCCCTGAGGGAGGAAAACGGACATTGCAAAGCAGGATTTCTGTCCCAGTTCTGGTCCCAGCACATCCCTTGGGATGGGGCAGAACACACCTTGTTTGGGAGCACAGCCACTCCAGCTGCAGTTGTAAGCCTCTAATTAATTAATTAATTTACATCCATCAGTACTTCATTCTGTTGGAAAACAATTGCCAAAAATTGGTCCATACTGGCCAGAGTCCTTGGGGCATTTGCACCAGGAATTCATCCCTCAGGACTGGCTGCCACTGGTTTCAGCAGACCCAGACCTGGGAGTTCCCACCTGCTGCTTCCCAAGGAGAAGCATTTCCCAGGAATTGTCCCCACCACACACTGGGTGCTGCTTAAGTCAAAGGGCTCCTTTTGGAACTTCTTCTACAGTAAATTCTTGTTGTTACAATTCAATGGGTTCTTTTGGAAATAGAAATTGAAATAGGGAAAAGGGCAAAGGTGACACACATGAAGCCCCAAGACCCTTCACATTCAGTTGTTTGTGGTTTATTCTCTTTTCCCTTTACCCAGGTTGAGGTCCAACACTAGAAGGAACCAGCTCAGAACACATTTTGGGACCATCCACACCTTCCAGGTGCAGCTGGAACATCCCAAGGTCTTCCTGACTAATGAGGAGAAGCTTCTGCATCACCACCTTCCCACCTTTGCTGCTCCAACAGCTCATCCCACTGCAATCCTGAATTACCCAACTCCACAATCTTCCTAAGGAGCAGGAAATTAAGTATTCATTTGTCGTAATCAGCAAAATATAAAATAAGTAAAATACCAACATCAGATTGTTATGTTAACACAGCACCAAAAATAATTGCCAGGGAAAATATTTGAGTTTTCTTGAGGGAACAAAAAAAAAAAGAAACAAACCACAAGACAAGCACACAAATTGTTTAATTATTAAATACTTCAGAGGTTTTTTGGGGTTTGTTTTAGTTATTTTGGGGAGTTGTTCTGCTTTTTAAGCAGTGGGGGCTGAAGGAAATAGAAGATAAGAGGCATCAGCTCCTGGACTACTAGAAGAACATGGTTCTGTAGTAATATATTAAATATATATAATATTGTGTACTTGTGTTATATATTCTGTGTCATAACATCAAGTACCAAGATCTCCAAATCCAGCTGCTTCTTTCCCTCCTGACAAAGAGATGGAGCAGCAAATCCTTCTAAGTAACTCCCCATGGCCAGGAAGGTAAATACAGCAGAAAGCTGATTTTGATGAGAACACAAAGCAAAAAACACAGCTAATAGCAAAGGAGAAAAAACTTCCAGTTCAAAGCACATCACTAATGACTCCTGTCAAAAGGCTCTCCAAAGCATTTCTCCTTGCTCAGGATGTTTTGATTTTATTTAGACCTGAGAGTTAAAAATATGTATTTATTCCATAACCACGTTGTGTGCACTGAAACAAATATAAATGTAGCAAGTGACCTGTATTCCAGAAAAAACCACAGTCACCCCAGCTTTCCATGTTTTCAAATTAACTTCATTATTAATGAGCTTCTTCCCACTAAAATCAAGGTTAGAACAAAATACAATTTTATTTTTGTACACAATAAAACTCGAGAATATTTTAAAAAGAAGCAAACCGAGTTTTTTCAGAATGCAGCAAGAAGTTTATATGTACACACACAAAATGTATATATATACATATAAACACAGACACAAAAGGTGTGTGTTTCTCCAGATACAATTACAATCAATTCTACAAAAAGAGTTTGCTCATGTTCTTGTATTTCAGAACTTAAATGAGACTAATAAACCTGTCACCTTATATTTTAGCATCCTTTAATTTGAGGCTGCAAATCTCAATTATCTGAACTTGAGCTTTCACAGAGAAATAAATATATGTGTGCTATAAAGGATAAGGACCCAGAACATATTTGGGAAATGGATAATAGTCAGACAGCACCGTGTTTCAAAGCCAGTGAAACAGCTTTCCATGGATTGCTCTTTCCCATCCTGAAACATTTACAAACATCTTGTTAAACCAGATTTTTTCCAAGTTCAAAATGGAAATGCATTATAAAATTGCCATTTAACAGCATCTGAAGTATCTGTATGGTTTTTGTATCATTTTATTGTTGAGTGAACAAAAAGAGCGGATTTATTGTTGAAAGCTAAAAACCAAGAGCTGTATCATTTTTTCCTGATGAACCAACTACCAGTGTAATCTAAGCTAAATAAGAGAAAACTGCTTTGTGATGTAAAGTGCTAAATTTGTCTGCTTGTAGTCTCTGTAGCAACCCAATATTCCAAAGAGACAATCATGTGATCAATGCTCTCAGCTCCTGCTGTTTATCCTGCACTGTCCTACTTACAGCAGCTCTCAATTCCAGCTGTCTACAGGCAAAGGAAAAACATCACCTGCTCTCCTGCCGGGCCCCGATGCCACAACAGCCTCATTAGAGCTGGGCTCCAAAATGTTGACATTGTTTGATTTAAAGATCAACACAGGCAGAAAATTTACACCGCAAAGAGCTGAGCTTTAATAGAAAATATTCCAGTGGTATCAAGGAAAAGCCACTTGGTTTCAGCTGTGATGGTTTCAGATCAAATTTACAGGAATAACCCCAAACCTGTGGCTGCGTGTTGTTCTCGTAGTTGACTCCAGGATGAAGGAATTTTTCACCTTTAGAGCCCAGAAATCTTGTTCTGTTTCTTAGTGACAATTCCAAGCATCGTTTTGGGGGACCAGGAAGTGCAATACCCTGTTCCCATGGGAAGACAAGCCATGGGGAATGGGACAAAGGCAGGGAAACGGGGGGATGAGGGAGAAAGGTGGGCCAAAAAGACCAAAAGCACAGCACTCCCTTTGTCCTGGGGGCAGTGAAGACAAGCAGAGCTCACCCCATCCATGCTGTTCCATTATCCATACAGAAAATTTGGATTTCACAGCAGGATCGTTGCCAGAGCCCAGCTTAAAAAAATCCACACTCGTCCAGCCACGGCCATTCCAGACTTGCACCAAACTCAGGATTCAGGAATCACACCCACTGCAGCCAGTTCTTCCTCATGGCAAGGTGAGGTAGAGAGAAAAAAAATGCCTCTATCCAGAACTATGAGAAGCACACCTTCCAATCAGGATAACTACATGTAAAAGGTTTATAATGGAAACAATCTGGTATCTGGAATATTTTTCAGCAGTTGTTTCCCATGAAGTTGTATACTTTTTATTTACATCAGGCAGTTAAAATAGTGTTTCCTTGGTAAAAAAATAAGGGAATGTTGGGCTGGAATTAAAATGCTGTCCCCAGACTAAGGGTAAACAGCATTACCTGTGAAACCTGTGCAGCAAGTTACATTCTATAAGTTGTGATAAGCTTATCACTTACACTTTCCCAAGTGAGTTTTTAGGGGTTTGGGGGGGATTTTTATTTGTTTTGGGTGTGAGGTGTTCTTCTCTGGTGGTTTTTTTGCATTTTGTTTTTTTAAGTGAACTTGTCAGACACAAGTTCTGGTTTGCCACCCACTGCAATTGGTTGCATTATTTCCCAATCACAAGGAAGAAAAGAAAAAGCAACCATACCAGTAATATAGCAGCTTTTAGCACTCTGGATTTTCAGTTGTCTGTCAGATCCACCCACAAAATCAGGACTACTCCATTATTTGCTTACTGGCATTTCAGTTGTGTTAAAGTTTAGCGAGTTGTAATTATTATCAAAACTTCTTGAGATGCCTCCATGTAAACACTTGGTACCTCTCCTTCATTTGGAGTGTCATATTTCAACTCCATTAAGAAATTGTATCTAAACCAGTATTAAGTTCCTTAATCATATTTATTCTGCTAAGGAGCAAGAGGAACAGTCTCTTGCAAAGAGAGTTATTGGAGCAGCCCAACCAGAACAGGCAGTGAGATGCAGCCCATCCCAACCTCCACCTCATACATTTACAGGGTGGATTTTGGAATAAAACATGGACAACCATATTCCTGAAAATGACAATTACAACATAATTGATTGGAAAGGAGAAAAGGGAATGACATTCCTATTTGTCAAACTTTAATGTGCAGTCGTTTAAACCACATTATTGAGCTTCTGTGTCTGCCCTGCTTTAAGTGACCCAAAGAGGTTGTGACAAATACAGGGGCAATGATTCCTGTTCTCTTTGGTCCATGAGCAAAACCTTCTCTTCAGTCTTTTATTTTCCTGCTGTTCTGCTGCTGACCCTCATCACCCATTCTGGAAAAGTGAAATCACCCATTTAAAAAGGAGCAACAACAAACCCACTGCACACACTTGGAGTTGGCTCCATCCCTGCCTGGTCTATAAACAGGAGTGGGACCAACATACTTGAAAACCTCAGACAGTTTCCTCAGGCTGGGTAATCGTGACTTCTTCTAACAGATCACATTTCACCAAATCCAGGAGTGTCTCACTTTTCTCACTGCTGGTTTTAGACTGGGGAGCAGCAGGGGAGGGAGGGAAGAGCAGGTCACAGTTACACAGCAAACAGCTGAGGGGTTCCTCCTCCCACAGCAACATTATTAAGACATATTAAACCAACCTCCTATTATTTAGTAAGTTTTTTTTGGTTTAGAAGTCATGTCTTTAAACAGTCAACACTTAAAACTATCTAATTCTTGTTTCCCTGGTCATCTCTTCACACGCCAGAGTGGCCTCTGATTATGAACATTAAGGATTGACCTCTGAAAAATAAAATGTATGATAAAATGGACCTTTTTTTTTTAATATAAATGTATAAAATGAGAAAAAAAAAAACAAAACCAGAGCAACAGCCAGGAAGCCAGAGCTGCTGGAGGATCTGTGGTCACAGGGAAGCACCTATTAGAAATCACAGCCACCACACACACAGACTCACTGCTATTGTTGGGACAGCAGAGACCAGAAAACCTCACATTCTGGAAGCACATGCTTTCAAACAGGACTCAGAAAAATCCAGATGGGATCAGCTTCAAATGAAAGAAACAGCTCCATGTGCACATCCTTCAGAGAGACACACAGGGCAGAGCAGGGCTGAGGTTCCACAGGTCACCCCAAACAGCTCCACAGGGCCACCCCCCCACCCAGAGCACTGACCACTCCAACTCTACTCCAGGTCTTGCAGACTAAAGATTGCCAGCAAAACACCCAAGCTGATTGAAATCTGGAGTTGTTAAACACAGGGAACAAGTCTCTCTAGTGGCTGGCCAAGCCCCAAAGTGCAGGGTAGGATAAACTCTGATCCAAAGCACACTGGTAGCAAACTTCACATCCCCAGGACACCAAATGCCTCCAAATTACACAGGCACATGAATTCCTTCCCAGGGTTTCTGAATTCTAATGCAAAGAACAGTCCCAAAGACAGCAAAGCATATAATATGGGATGAAAGACAAAAATACAGCTTCAAAACTGATATGAACACAAGAATGGCTTTGGGGAGGGGCTCTTGGTGGCTTAGTTTGGTTTTTAATTAAGTCAGCCACATCTACAAAAAAAGATAAACTTTGTAGAGGTCTGGCTGATTAAATGGATCCTAAGGAATGAAAAATATGCAGAAGTTGTATTAAGGTTTAGTTTTTGTTAGTTCTAGACCAGTTGCCTGGTAAGAAACATATCAGCAGCCCAGGTGCAACACTCAGGGCATTTTCCAGACCGGCTGCAAGTCCCTTGATGTTGAGTTTGCTGCAGTGTCACATTTAACTTTTGATAAGAGAGAAATGTTCCTTTTGACTAGAAGAGTGTTCCAGTTTATACAAGGCACCAAAATCCACTCCAACCATTCCTCTTGACATTTCCTCACTCACAGAGTTACAGACTTTGTAGCTACAGAGTGGTGGCATCACAAAGCACCTCCTGCAGTATTTGGGTTTCTCCCTCAGGAGCAGCAGAGCCCTGAACTGATACCTCTGAACAGCCCAACTCCTCAGATTATTCAAATTCTAGGTATTCCTAGAAGGGATGAGCCAATATGCCATGAGTGTACACATCTGTTAACCATTCCCCTCACTTGGTTCATAAAAGGAACTGCTCAGAACATCACACGGCACTGAGCTGTCTGGTAGGAAATACTGAAATTTCTCTACAATGAAGTATCTTTCACAGATCTGTCAAATCTTTTTACATATTTTACCAGTAGTTCTGGGCTACATATGATGAAGTTGTGTGGGTAAGCACACAATTCCTTCAGTTATTTTCCTCCTTTAAAATAGAATCAAAGTCTCCAAATTAAACAAACACTGATATTTTATTTTAAAAGCTTTCATCAGCTTTTCCAGCTGCTCTAGAGAGCTTTACACAATTACTGTAAGAGGTGCCACAACATAACTAATGATAGTTTCAAATGGCAATTTGGTAAACCAGCTCCTCAAAGGAGAAAAGCCCAGACTGTGCCAAGACAATATTGGCTGAAACAGTTAAAAGTAAACTCTTTACTATTGATTTATAACAACAAACAACAGAAAAAATGGATGGAAAAGGGCACCCCAGAGAGGAAACATTTGCCCTGACCAGGGTGGAGAAAGAGATGCCTAGAACTGAAGGACAAGTTTATACAGAAATTAAAAGCAGCAGTTCACAACTACTAATAGAAACACACACAAACATGTGCTTCTGCTTCTTTTGCTCCAAAACAGCCTCTAAATTTCTTTCAAGTTTAAATTTATTGCAGAAGATGCCAACAATGGCCAACTCCACACCCAAAAAGCAAAGCCACTGATCTCAAAATTTCCTGCATGCAAGATTTAACACATACATAGACACACACACACAAAAAAAAGCCACACAAAAAAAAAAACATCATCTAAGCCTTAAATTACTTTGGATTTTAAAAGCTGATTTGGGAACAGCGATTAAACTTGTTCCAGCTAACCTAGTTTTTATTCATTTCATTATTTATTGCTAGGCAACATAGGCCGTGTCAAACCACTTCTCCACGAGGAGAAGTCCTTCCAACTCAGAGCAGAAATTCTCTGCTCACCCTGCTCCCCTCAGTGTGGAGGCCACAAGGATCCTTCCAACACCAGCATTCCCAGACACCACCTCCCCTCTGACCAGGAGCTGACATTCCAAGCTCTCCTCTCCACATCTGCCACGAGATGCAGTTTATCCAGAGCTCCTGTGGTGCCTGTGAGGAGCTCTCTACAATGAGTCTCTCTCAGTATTTCCAAGCAGAATTAGTCCCACTTGCTGTACTGGTGAGGCCAGGGCAGGTATCTTTCTCTCCCTTTCTAGAAGGCTCTACCTTCTTTTCCAACATGTGCACGGTCTGTACAAGAGCCCCAGTACACAAGAGATCACCTCCACACTTAGCACCCCTTCCTTTGTTGGAAGAAAGTCCTTCAAAACTCCAAAAAAGCACAAAAACAAGAGCAGAGATCCAGGCTCCCGACCCAACCACAGAGCTCTCTTAATTACACCTTCCTTCCAGCACAACAGCTTGAACAGACCCTGTAACTTGTAAAAGAAAGGCAAATAAAGCACCCTACCTTTTGTTTATGGGTTTTTCATCTTTCTCATAAGGCTTCACGAACCACTTGCCGATGCGCACGAAGTTGCGGTTCATCAGACACCTCTCGAGCAGGTTGTGCACGGCCTTGAAGAGCAGAGTGCGGCACTCGTAGGAAAGTCCGTTCTCCCAAACACCATCTTCCTCTTCTGCAAGGCCCAGGGAAAAGAGAAATCAGCACTGAACTCCAGCCTCTTGTTCCACACACGTGGCACGACACCCTTGGAAGGCGTTTGCATGCAGCTAAAACCAGCTTGGAATGGTTTTATATAATAATTCTATTTGCTTTATACTGTTAAAAGCAACTTGTTATAAAAGAAAGAGATGCAACAGTTATTTGTGCACAACCAGTATGTTGCATATTTCAGCCTGCAAGAGCCCTGGCTGCTGATCTGTCTGTAAGGTGGCTCTGTTTGGATGCTCTGGATTATTTATCCTGCAGTTACGTGACAATTATGCTTAAAAATAAATTTCTCAAAGCCAATTTTTTTATTTATCTTGGTGTGTTTGAGTAGGATTGACTGAGGAAAGGCAGGCACAAGTGGCATTGATGAACTGACCCTCAATGCTCAACAACTTGCTAGAGATGAGGAAGAAAAATACCCAGATTCAGAAAATTGGGAAAAGCAACCTGATTCTTCCCAGAAGACTCAAAACTGCAATTTTTTGTTTTAATTCAATACAAAAAATAAATATATTTAAGCAGGACAGTTCTGTTTTCTGATGTACACATAGAACAGAGGAGAAAAAGCAGTGAGCAGCAAGACAAAGCCCAGTTCTACTGAGGGGATTCTGAAGTGACATTTGCTGTGCCCCACAAACCACCCACAGCCAGGGAACCCAACTTACACAAGCCAAAGAGAAAAGCAAGATTCATTAAAAGAAACTGCCACCTCTTCCACCACTGGCTCCTCAGCAGTGTTTGAGCACAATTTAAAGGCCCCTCACAGTTCATGCACCGGTCCAAAGAGCTGCACTGGCACTAAAATTCCTTTACACAGGGAAAATGAGGGACATCTGCAAGTTCCTGTGGTGTCTCCCAGTGTACATGTGACACCATTCACTGCCAGCAACACTAATAAGGAGGATAACACAATAAAACTTGAGATCTTGCCTTTAAATCATTGGTAATCAGGGCTTATCTTTATGGTTATCATTCCTTGGATCTCATGTTTTACATATATCCCTAAGGATCTGCTGCTGCTCTCCCTGGAGTGACCCAACACTGCTGTTCTTCAAATGCCACTGTTCCTGTACTCAGGGAGGAGCAGAGACAACAAGTCTGTCTTACACACACCAGGACACTTTTTTACTTCAGTCTCTGGACAGTCATTGACAAATTTAGGTTGAGAGGGACCTGTGGAAGTCACTGCTCCAACCTCCAGGCAGAGTTTAACGTGAGAACATGTTGCTCATCCCTCACACCTTCCCTGCCACCTCCAGGAATTGAAGGTTGAGTTCAGTTTTGGTTCAGGACAAGGATTTTGGTTCAGTACAACAAGGATTTTGGTTCCCACAGCTTTGCACTGGTTTGCTCCATGGTCAGAAAGCCTCAGCAAGTCTCTTCATTTTAAATCCCACTTGGAAATAAGCCCCTTCACCTCCATCTGGAAGCCACTTACAAGCTTAAAAGGTTGCAATATTATTAACTAAAGTCTCAATATCCTTAAATTAGAGAACATATAGAAAGTCAGACACCTAAGAGCTTTATTTAGGAAAAAAACTTACACATTATTCCAATAAACAATATTTAAGACAGGGAGGAGAGAGAAAGGAATTTTAAGATCCTTTTGCAACCAGAATGTGATGGCCATGTTTGTGTATTGCTCAATTCCACACAAGTAAAAGTACATTTCCACTCAAGACCAGTATTGTAAGTAAAA
The DNA here is from genome assembly GCA_013390005.1 of Calyptomena viridis. Classification (NCBI taxonomy): domain Eukaryota; kingdom Metazoa; phylum Chordata; class Aves; order Passeriformes; family Eurylaimidae; genus Calyptomena; species Calyptomena viridis. Next base: position 236,154 of record WEIV01003206.1, read on the forward strand.
GAAAATTACTCCCAGTAGCCTTTTTTGAGGGACAGAATAAGAGTAAACAGACCTGCCCCATCATTTATAAAAGAGGAGCTGTGCTTCATTACAGATGAATCATTGCATGAAATAATTTTCTGGTAAAGACAAGGGAAAACAAGGAAGAATATTTCCCAAAGCAGAGGCCTCTCCGTGTGGTTCCCACCCCACCACTCTGCTCCAGAGCTGGAGTGCAGCAAAAACTTCTTTTTAACAACTGTAAAGCTCCAAGACAATACAGTAACTCACTAAAGAAACATCCTACAAGGCACTGACAACAAAAAGCAACAAAAGCCCAAAGTCCAAGGGTGTCGAAGGTCTGTGCCAAGCTCAGAGGTTGTTCCCCAGCTCCAGCTTTGGGGGGTGCCCAGGCACAGCCCAGTCCCCTGGGCACCACTACTGGGCCAAACTGGTGTCAAACAGGGAGCTCAGCAGAGCAAACATTAACTACAGAGCTCAGTGATATTGGACTTTAGCTGCACAATCAACCCCACACCATTTCAAAGGTTAAATACTGGCTTTGTACACGGCCCTTGTAATTTAAAAGGATCATTCTGAGCACATCAATGACCTACTAGAAGAGGGAGTGGAAAGAGCTATTTCCAGCTTTATGCCTAATTTTGTTTTGACATATCAGTGCACCAATGCAAGAAAAAGATGCTGAAATTGCAAAGGTACTGAAGTAATTCCAAGCTTGTATTTGGATGTCACACTGTGGCCACAAAGGAGAGGTTTCTGTTTTCTGAGGACACTCCAAAGTGCAGGTGTTCCATTCCCACCCTCAGCTGTGCTCACAACCACTCATGGACAAGTTTCCATGCAGGACTTTGCCACGAGGTGCAATTCTTACAAACTCTCCTACCTGTCTCAGTTTATTGCTGAAACAGAGAGCTCTCAGGTGGGGATATTATGTGGTGGAAGTGGAGGGATTAGATGGAAATTACAATTAAAGTCTTTCCAAAGAGTACCTGCTGCAGAGCACTGCTCTGACTCAAGTGCATCTTGCTCCACAAAGGGAAGGTACAATGAGCTGCCAGTAAAGATTCCAGAATATTATTCAAATCCATGCAAAAAACCAGCAGTAAATGTTCTCTGTCTTTTGAAGTTTCTTCAGTCATTCCCCCCTGCCCCATTTTTACAGTGCTGGATGGAAGGAGAGGAACACAACATCTGCTCACATCTGCCAACTGGTTTTCTTCTTAATTCAAATTCTTGTTTTCCAACAGGAGAAAACCCCTGCCACTCACTGGGAATTGTCCACCATCAACCATTCACTGACAGAGAGGAGAGAAGAGGCACTGCTGCCTTCTAATCTTCCTTAGGCAATAACTTCAAATGATCAATCTGACAGTGATAACAAACCAAAATAAGTTGCTGACTCATTTTCAGGTGTTAAAACACGATTTCACTTTGGACAAGTGTTATCCACAAAAGTGCTCTGGGAATCTGGAGGTTACAGGTATTTTATTTGGATTAGTTCTCTTAGCTGTCCAAACTCCTCTGCAACATCCTTTTGAGTCAATCCATTAAACACTTTATACTCATATCCCACCATAATGAATTTTGCTCCCTCTCTCTTTACACCAAGTCTTGGACAGAGAGTTTTCCTTAAACGAAGCTAAAAATTATCAGGAAATGAAAAATTAATGGAAACAATGGCCAGGAAAAAGCAAATATACTTGCTCAGTTAATTCCTCCTGGATATTACCAGCACCCAATTTTATTGAAACTGTTGGAGGCCACTTGCCTTCAGTACTTTTATGTTCTATTTTACATTCTTCCTACAGTTCACCTGAAACAGTCACATTTTTAAACCCTATTTGTTACTCACAGATCTTGTGCCAAATAGATTCTTACCTCACAGGTTTCCTTTCTGCCACCATCTGACACTGTGCCACTTATAGAAACACACTGATGCAAATCAGATTTATACAATCAAACTTCCTATATGAGCTTCAGGTTACAAGGGAAGTCAATAAGCAGAGTGGTGTGAAATTGCTGCTGTGCACAATGTTATAAGAATAGGACAGAAACATTTCGAGTAACTTTTCTCCTTAAAAAATTATTTTTAAATTCAAATACTTTAAATTAAAATGCTCAAAGCAAGAATTACCCAGTTAAGCTACTGAAATATTATTTGGAGGGCCTTTATCCCTTATGAAATAAGTGAGAAGCAACAGATTTTGCAGGAAAAAAGGAGATCATCAATACAATTTACAAATCCCAATTTAAGAATGCAAGCAAGACAACTTAAGTTTGTTTCCAGTAGAGTTGTGTGTTATGTACAGTCACTGAATGGAGTCTACATACAAGACTCTGGATATCAAAACTAGTTGGAAAACACTGTCCAAAGTACCATATTGAAAAAAATTCTGCCCCATTACAGGTTAGTTTTTGTGGTGCTCACCCCATCACACACAGAGGTTTTATGCTCCTTATCCAGCAGAATATTCTCCTAAATACAGAAAATGCAAAAGCATGATCTGTCTGTAAGTGTGCAGCTGTTTCTGTTGGTAAGGAAAGCAAAGCTCCTGCTCTCCCTCACTATTTGGTGGGTGTAAGTTTGGCTGGGCTGGGCTGCACAGACATAAGAAAAGCTGAGAAACTTCCCAGATAAATGATCCAATGTCCTCCACACTTCTGGGTAATTCCATATGCAGGTGTATTTTGCCTACATTGCTAATGTCACATACAAAATACACCTGTGTAAATACTAATGAAACATTGTCATACAACCAACATGACACGATTCCAAATCCTCATTTACTGTGACAAAGTGTTTTTCACTTTCTCCACAGGTATCTCACAGGATAACTGCTCCAGAAAAATAGGGAAAAAATTAAATATTTCTCACCTTTGAGCTGATGCTTACACCAAGTGACACAAGTCTGATAAACTGCTCAGTAATTTTTGCATAATGCTCATCAGCAGTTTTCCTTAAGTGGCTCCATCTCTAACATGGAGGACTGAGGAAATGCTGAAGCATCAATGCACCAGCAGCAAGAACACTTGGAATCCTCTCCTGACAGGCACAGAACACACAGATCCTTCACACCCAAGGTGCTGGAGCTCTCTGTGCTCACATCAGGTGAGAAATGTTTGAAAAAGCATCCCCTTTTCCTAAAAAATAAAAAGGAGCTAAATGTTCTTGGGGAGCAATTGTTATTTTAAAAGAGCACCACCAGCTGAACTCTTTTCCAAGCTCCCTTTGCCAACTGCCTGCAACTGGCAGGGTTTGTGCAGCCCCTTGGAATGATAACTGGCTCATACTCTGCTTGCCATTGTGCTAAAGTAATGAGAGACTGGGTGCTGACATCAGCACAATCCAACAACTCCCGGTTTTGGAGGCAGGATTTGATCTATAAGGCACATGTATCAAGAACTACACAACACATTAGTCTTTGCTGCCATGAGTGCTGCTGTTCTCACCACCCAGGAGCCACAGAAAAGCACCAGGATTCTCCCAGCTCTCCTACAAGCAGCTCCAACCAGCATTATTTGTATACATTTCTCCCCCACAGAAACACGAGCGAGACTGTTCGGCAAACAAAAACTGATTAACTTGATCTATGACAGGCACAAGGAAAACTCTTTAATTTTTAAAGTAAATTAACCAAATTTAATAGACACCAGAATGAAAAAGATGCATCTTGCAGCTCCCCATTTAAAAGCTGCAATTTGAAGGTCAAAGCCATAGAGCAGCATTCCCCTACCCAAGCATTAATCAAATTGGAACCATTTCCTTGGGACCATGTCTGGTACATAATTCATACCCGACTGTTCTCAGGTTTGAAATCATCTGCTGCCAATTTAAAAAATAAAAATCCAAGTGTGTAGGTAGACACTTGAAAACAAGAAAGAATCTCTCTGATAAAACAACTGCTGATCAGAGCAGCCAGAGACCGTTGCCTTCTGAAATTGGAAGAGATGTCCTACTTTAAGGTTTGAGTTGCAGGAATTACTATAATCAAACCTCACTGTCACAACAAAAACATAACCTTTGAGGTTGTTAGAGGATAAAATAACATTTCACTAACTTCTGTCTGCCTCTAGCTATGTTGGGGTAGAAACAGACTTCTGGGTTTTTGACATTACATACAGTAAGCAGGTTCCCAGGGAAGGCAAAAAGAAATGATTGAGTGAAGTCAATATTCCTGATCAATCAGAATCTCTGAACAAGTCTCCTTTTGACATGCCCCCAGGCAACAACAATCCCTGACCATCAACAAGACAGTTATCCAAGGCCTGGTAGGAGCACTCTGATATTGCCAGTAGCTGCATTCAAATGTGTCTCCAGGGCAAAGACTGAACTTCTGGAATGTACAGCTGAAGAGAGAGATATCATTTATTTTTTAATCTGATATGCATAGATGTACATCCACAAAACTGTACATTCCCTTTTGAAGTGATCTTGGGAGGGGGACAAAAGAATTACTGAAGGCTGACACATTTCAAATCCCTGAGGGCTGATAATCAAGATGTGCCCCAGTCACTGAGTGTTCATTGTTCACAGAATCTACAAATCACCAAAAAAGTCAGAAACCCTCAAAATACCAACCTCTCTTCAACAGGCAGTTATTAAAAGCTCTGGAAGATTTCTAACCAGGGCTTTTTCCAAGGGACAGGCTGCTCCCAGCCTCTCTTCCTCCCTTTCCCCATCCTTCAGGACAATCCTTCACCTCTCCAGCAGAAAAGTTCTAAATGAGGCAGCACCTCAACCTTCAGCAGCAAACAATTTCCAATCAATTTTGCAGGTAACAAGCCTCTGCTAAGAAGTCATTTATCATTCCCATTGAAAATGTAACAAGCAATCACTGGGAGAACAAGGCAGTGTGAATTACCAGGAGAAATTGTCCACCAATGAAAAAATCCATTAGGCTACGACAAAGGTCAGATAACATTGTTTGGGTTCAGCCATAATTCTCTTTTATATGAGATTCACATTAAGATTTTGTGCAACAGGAAAGAGGAAAAGGGCAGGTGTGGGCACCCCTCAGCCCCCTCCTCTGCATCCCAGCTGATGGGCATCTGTACCAGCTTCTGGTCAGAAGAGCCCAACACACACTAACACATCCTAATGGCTCTTTTTAATTAAGAGAAGGCAAAAACATGCCTGCAAAACCCAAGAGTCAGACTGAGGGAACAGTCTCAGGAGTGAGGACATGTGGAACAGCTCTGCTGAAGCACAGACATCCACAGGTGACCTGAACAAAGAAAATACCCAAAGACGTGGCTGGGAGACTCTAATCCCCTCCTCTCTCTCCCTACTACCCTCAGAGAGGTTGAGCTGCTAAGTCCCTGGATGATACCTGCTTATCTACCTGTGCAGGAGGGTAATTCTGTGCAGCAAACACACACTGATCCGAAAACTCAGGGCTCTTTTCAAAAGGGCCCTCTGTGCTCAAGCACCAGGAGGCACATTCAGGAGAATGCAAAGAAAGTTGCTCAATCAAACCATTTCAGTGGTTAGGTAGGGCAGAATTGCACTTTCCAAATGGCTTCACTTTCATTTGATCTCCCACTCAAAACACAATTTGTCTCAATCCCACGAAATTCACACAGTGTCACCTCAGTGTTGGTGCTGGCTCAGGCCAAAGCCAGCATTCAGCCCAAGTGACATCTCAGTCACACAAAGGATGTTCCCTGCAGGTCAAACCCGAGCTTATTTATAGGGCAAAATAAGGAAGCCTCAAATGTCCTAAAATATCGAGGAAAACATAGTGTAAGTGCCATTTAAGATGCAAAGTTTCTAGTTCCAGGACAGACAGAAATACAACAACATCCCAACCTTTGAAGTCAATTATCCAAAGAAATAAACATCATTTTAGTGCGTCAATTGTTTTTCAGATCATATTATTTTTGTATGAAAATTCCACACCTTATTAAATTGTTTCAAGTCAACTTCCTCAGTGGTACTTTAAACTGCTGTTTGTTCTCTTATCCACACACAGAGGCAGCATTAACAATTTCTGGTTACCAGGTCGCCAAACCTTGGTCTCATTTTACACTTCAGTAATCTGAATACTGTACATTATTTGAAAGGAAATTGGAATGATGTGTTCAGGGTTGGTTTTTTTTTCCCCCTAGAATTGGTTTAGTCTCACCTTTAGACTCCCACAATTTAAATATCTAACTTAGTCACCTTGCTGATAAGCAGCTGGAAACCATCTACGTGGGGAATTGAGTTCAACAAGTAAACATTTCCAAAACAAGGTGCCAAATCTGAAGTACAACATTATTGAGAAATACAAATATTGTCAGTCTTTCAAAAGGCTGGGTTTGAAAGCAGGGTCAGGTTGAGAGCACTAGGAAAGGGGGGAGAGAGAAATCATAAAAACACAGGGTTTAGACATTTTTGCATGAAAACAGCTGTTTAGTTCCAGGTGCCTCCTTGTGAGGGTTTGACTTCCAACCAAAACAACTCCAAACAGTTCAAGAGTTGCCCACAACTCTTATTACACAATAAAACGGGCTTTACTATTCGAATTTGAAAATTCTAATTGCCCAACAAAAGGGATCTTATCAAAACATGTTTAAGACATCACTTGTGAATCACAGGCACAGCTTTCAGCACAGCTTTCTCATGAGGAAGCTGCCAAAACTCATAGGCTTTTTCAAGGAAAACGAGTGGGGAGCAAAAACTTGTTTCCTGATACTCCAGCAGCCCAAGATGACCTACAAAAACACCGAGTGTTTGGTCACTGCTGCAATAATTTGGTGAGGGTTGTAGCAGCAAATTCATCTCTCCACGGGCAACACCCCACGTGGAGGTGAGATGTTCTCAGCTCTGAGCACCAGGATCTTTTCACCGACCAAAGGGAGGGATGAACATCCTCCTACCTGAGAGATCATGATGAATAAGGTCGGCAAAGTTGGGATCATCCCCCCACCAGAATATCCACAGCTCCCGGCGGCCGGGCCTCTGGTCTCGGCGCCACACACTGAGCACGTCCGCCTTGAGGCAGCGGCTGAAGCTGCTCAGGATGGGATCCTCCTCCGTCACCGGGAAGAGAATCGGGGCAGATGTGGGACCCTGCCACACGTAGCGCTTCCATTTAATCCCGGTGAGATCAGCCTGGGGGCAGGAAAACAACCGTCACACAGGTGCCTCCAGCACAAACGTCCTGCTACGAGGTGATGGCACAGGAAGAGGCGGGAAGGGGGAGAGGGATTAATCCCGCAACATTTCACAGGAACCATGTTGGGAAGTTTGGTGAAGTGGAAAGAAGGCAGGGATCCCGGTTTAAAATCTTATTTAATAACTGTAGTGAAGCTGCTCATTTTCACTGCAGCTTTAAGATTATACAGAGAAAAGTCATATTTGATTTAAAGTAAAACAGTGAGAGACGAGTGAATAATGTAATTATTCACAGACTGCAACTGGCCAAGCTCCTACACTTGCCTGAGCAAAGAACATCTTTCTTTTTGCTTTCTTATGCTTGCTAGATTTTCAATCCATGATTACTCCATGGAAATAGGTAATACAGTAAATCCAACCCAAGCACACATTCTTCCAGCCACCTACTACTTTGGAAAATTTCACAAGTTTCTCCACTGTAAAACATTCTCTGTATCTCCCCCAGGAAGCCTCTCAAGTTCCCTGATTTTACCAGGAGCTATCATACTTTTCATTCCTCACACCACATTTCAAGAACTTAAATCCCAGTTTTATCATTAAATTATACATTAGACCTGCATCCCCATTGATTATGATCCACTAAATCCCCCTCTGGGCAAAAATTAATATATAGGGGAAGAGTTACTACTCTGTGTAGTGGGAAACAGACAATTCCTGGATTGTCTGCACTGCAACAGCAAGTTTTAGTGCTGAGTTTTTTCACTTGAGGACAGTCACCCTAAGGCAGGTAGGGGAGGCATTGCCCCGAGTTCTCTTTGAGGAGGAGAACAAGGCAGGCTGGCATTTGCTAACAAGTTACTATATTTTGTCTTCCCAATCTGACAAGACACAAAAGATTCCTGCAACATTTAAATGTAACATGGCAGCCTCCCCACCTTCAGCAGGGGAGCAATTTAGATGAAAGGTTGTCTGCAACAGTTGATACTTTAGAAACACTTACAGATTTAAAAATACACTTTTAACACGGAGCTGCAGGCCTGGTGCAGGCTGCAGGCACGTCCGGGCTGTCCACATTCCCCTCCATCCAAAAACATTAGTGCCACAGCTTGGCACAGGATGGTTGTAACAATCTCTAGAATCATAAATATCAGGCAGCCAGCTAAGATTAGCTCATTTGCATTAAAAAGCTGATGAAACAGCTCAGCGCAGACACCAAAAATTGCATCACAGTCCAGTTATATCAAATTTACTTTGGGAGCTACCAGAATCACCCATGTGAACGGTCTGATACTTGGGTTAAAAAAAGACTACAAAATGGAGCACATCAAAACACAAGACAGCACAGATCCCACGGAGGGCATCGCCAAAGCCAGGCCTCCAGGATAAACACAAGCAGGGAAAGGGATCCGTTCAAAAGCAAGGAAGAAGGGAGGTTTCGGCTCGGATTCGGGATGTCACGAGTGGGGAAGAGCAAAGAGAAAGTTCCCCGAGATGTGGGGCTGGAAGGGGCAGGAGCAGCAGATCTCCCCTCCCGCGAGAACCCCCCCGTTCAGAGGCAGCGATAGGGAGAAAGGAGGAAAAGTTGGGAGGCATGGAAAGGGAAGGAAAAGGCGAGTTGCAGGGAGGATACTATCCAGGAAGAAAGCGGAGGGAGGGGCGAGGCGAGACAGACAGCGATGGAGGGGGAACCAGAGGGGCATGGGAGAGTTGGCTGCTCCAGGCAGGGCCTACTCCGAGGGCTCATCCAACAGAAGCTCTGCTAAAAATGGCTGCTTTGCTTCCACTGCCCCTTCCCCCTCCCCCAGAGCTCGGCTCCCTTCCCTCCGTGTCCCCGGGCGGCTGCGAGCCCGGGGCCGGCACTCACCAGGCAGAAGAGGTTGGAATGGCAATCCTCCAGGCTGGCCCCGTTCGGCACGAAGCAGGAACTCATCCTCACAGCCACAACCCACACGCCATTATCCCACAGCCTCCGACAAGAAAGAAAGAGACAGACAGAGAGAGAGGGAGAGAGGGAGAGACAGACAGCGAGAGGGAAAGGGGGAGGGGGGCTCTGCACACGCACAAATAATAATACAATTAAATAAGGGATTTACAGACACACACACACACACGCACGGGAAATAATGGCACGGGAAATAACCCGGGAGGAGGAGAGAGGTATGGGAGCGGGGGGGGGGGGTAAAAAAATATATTAAAAAAATAATTAAAAAAAAATTGAAAAGGAACTCGGAACGTTTTCTCGTCTTCTCGGTCTCAAACGGGGGGTAAAGCCACGGTGGAAGGGGAGAACAGAAAGAGGGAGGTTGTAAGTAATCCAACGACGGGAGATTAAGATCAAAATCCTCCCTGTTCCTCTTGTCTTCTCGTTCGCATAAGGAGGGGAGGGAGAGGAGGTAAGGTGAAGGGGTAATTGATCCAACAAGAGAATAAAAATGGGGTAATTAATCCAGGGGGGCTAGGGGTAAAAATCAGTTGACATCCCTCCTTCCTCTCTTCTCAGATGCCAAGCAAGAGAAGTAGGAAAAAATAAATAATCCAGCGGGGGCAATTAATCCAGAACCCCCCCTCCTCTTCCTCCTGTTTCTTTAGTCATCAGATGAGAAAGGGGCAAATTGTGGAATGACTGGGAAGGATTGGCCGTGGGAGAGAGAAAAATCCAGGCTCGTCTCTTCGGAGTCCGAGGGCAACAGGGTGTGGGGGGGTCAGATTCTTCTCCCCTGCTCCAAAAATATTCCAAATAAATTAAAATTTAAAATCGTAAAAACAAACTTCAGGGGCCAGAAGCAAGGCCAGTCTGAAGAATTCGTAAAGGCAGAGCCAGAAAATTTTCCTGGGGTGTACCCCAAAAAAACATCTGCGGGGGCAGGGGAGGGGGAAAGGTATTCCTTGAGAGAGAAAGGCCGCAAAAGTCTCCTTAGCAGCCCAGCGGGGGATTAAATTCCCGTGAGGAAACCCCCCTCCCCAAAACGAAATAGTCTTCGCAGCGAGGGCGAAACCGAAATATCCTCCGCCGGGCAAAAAATCCTTCCGTGGGGAAAGGAGGGAGGGGGAGAGGGGTGGAAGGAGGAAATTGTGGGTGACCCTCGAAGTCTCTTCGGGGAAGGATGGAGGAGTCTCCGGGAGGCCGATCCCCAGCCTTTTCGGGGGCGGAGGACGGGGGAAATCGCAGAGTGTCTTCGGGGAGGCTGGTCCCCCCCAGCTGTCCTCGGGGGCCGGGGGAGCCCCAAAAGTCTCTCCAGGGGAGCCGGGACCCCGCCGAGTCACCGCGGGGAGGGGGCACCGAACCCCGCCAGACCCCTCGGCGAGGGGGGGGCGGCGAGGCGGGGACGGACCAGCCCAGCTGCGAGGCCGGTCCTTTAAAAAAT
>WEIV01003211.1:1627-33503 GCA_013390005.1 Calyptomena viridis
GGTGTTCAGACTAGGGTTGTATTTGCATATATATGTAAATAAGATATTTTTGGTCTCAAAATCCTGAATTTCCGCTCTAAAACTGATTTGTTAATTTGATTTTGAAAAGTTTTTCTAGGACTGGCTCATTTTAACTAGATGCAACCTTTTCTGATTTGTGGAAGTAAAAAACCTGATCCTAGACATAGGTTTTTCAAAGATAATAAATGGGTAACAGGTACCACTTGTCTAAAACCTCGTTTTGTCAGGAACAACGTTTGCGTTACCTGAAGCAGCAAGAACGTCGTCAGCAGCAGTCTGTTTCTGAGAGTGAAAAGCTCCAAAAACTTAAAGAACGTGTTGAAACCCAGGAGACAAAGCTGAAAAAAATCCGTGCCATGAGAGGACAAGTGGACTACAGCAAGATCATGAATGGCAACCTGTGTATGTGGAATTCTTAATTTATTTAGTTTACTGTTCACTGCATGGCTGGCAAATAATAGCAGAATTTCAGACAGAATTTTTTTTGGTTTTTTGTTTCCATGAAATTTGTACATGCCAGAAGTTTTTGTTTGTTTTATATAGTCAAACATATAGTCAGAATAAGTCTAGTCTCTTAACTTCTAAGAAATTACCTTTAGCAAATTCACAATACAAGTATTTCATATGTGCATACATATATTAAATTTAAAGCTAGTGTATTGTACTTGTAGAATTAAAAATTAACAACTTCTGTTTTATTTGTTTTTTATTTTTATATTGTTAATTTTAGCAACTGAAATTGAGCATATAAGTGCCATGTTCCAGGAAAAGCAGCAGGAGCTGCAGGCTGCAGTGTTAAAAGTAGATCAACTTACCCAGCAACTGGAGGATTTAAGGAAAGGAAAACTGAATGGGTTTCAGTCTTACAATGGACAAATGACAGGGCCTGCAGCAGTAGAATTAAAGAAGTTGTATCAAGAGCTACAGGTAAGTAGCCAAAAGATTCTATTTGGATTATAAATGCAAGTTTCAAAAAGTTGTATTACTGCCCTTATGGGTGGCCATTTGGTTCTGTTATATCCCATAAAAGTAGTGTATTGGAATGCTGTTCATGTGTGAGGTTGTAGCTGGCATATAAGCCTTTTTAAAAAAAGAACTTCGTTAGCTTTATAAACTATTTTTTTGTTGTTTCTTGTACAGATAATGATGAAAAGTGTGCAAGTGTTCTGGAGGTCATTTGTCAGTCCCTAATAGAGAAATACTGAATCTTCACATAATCTATTATTTCTGTTAATCTCTCTCAAAGTTTTTTTTAGAAGTTAATTTTGGTACTTTTCTATTGTGTAATGAACTGTGTATAGCAAGCTCACTTATCTTAACTTGGAGACATGACTGGACAGTGAATAAAAGTGATGTTATATTGTGAAAATATAGGTATATTGTCTATTGTAAATAAAATATGTAAGAATTAAATAACACATTTTAACAGAGTAATCAAAAATATAAGCTGCATTGTATTCACTACACTGTGGAGTGCAATGTAGCTGCAATATATTCACACAGTGTTCCCTGTGTCAATATTGGATATCTCCAAGAAGATTGGTATATCCGAAGTGTAGTTATCACTTGAGTAATGACATATTCAGTTTACATTTGAAATTTTGTCCATTTCTGTGCTAGCATATCAGGATTTCTAGGGCTTTTTTTGTTCACTCATGTACTTTGTTGTGATGAAGGCAACAGCTCTAATATATTAAATATTTTAAAATCAATTTAAATTTCAAAATTAGTCTCACGCATGAGCAAATACAACATGCAAATTAATCCATCCTGTTTTCGTAGATTAGGAATAAGGTTCTTTTTTCTCTCTTCCCCTTTCCCCATCTATATAAGGCACATCTGCCTTTGAGTATTTTTAAGTGCAAAGATGCTCAATAAATGAAGATTTCTCTCTTGTGCTTCACAATGATCCCATATGTGTTTATCAAGACTTAAATATATCTGAGGGTTTTTTCGCATGTAACGTTATCATGAAAATTGGAACACTGAGACAATGTCAGAGTTATTGAAGGTATGAAAAAATGCCAGTGGCAAAGCAAGAGAAATAATTATAAAGAATGTCATGGTTGATTTAAAGCATAAAGGTAATCCATCTTCTAATCTATTAGAAACCTGCTGTGAAGGTTTCAGTTTAATCCCCATGCAGAGAGGAAAATCTGTGCCCAGTCTCTGCATTAGTTCAGTTAAACTCCCTTCCAGATATTAAGAAGCTTCATGTGGAATGGGAAGCAGAATCAATTGCATCATTGCTGTTACATGTTTTGTGTCACACAGCTTTCATGATAGACAAACTATCTTGGTCAAACATAACTTTTAACAAACATTTTCTATGATGTAATTTTTCATAGTAGAATTCAGTTCTGAAATGTTCTTCAACCAATTTTCCATAAGTGCTGTACAATCTCTGGCTATTTAATAGGCATCCACGAGTTTGGTTTTTTTTAGGACATCCTTTCACTGTTTCCTTCTAAGACTTGTTCATGGTTGCAAATGCTAGCATGACAGGATGTGTGGAAGTGTAAATTAGAGATGCCAGAACAAGTCTCCAAGTAGCTTTGAGTTTTTTAACACTATTACCAACCAACTTGCCAACAGACAGGATGAAGTAACTGTCCTAACAAGTGCGTTTTATTTTTTTTCCTTTTTTTTCTTTCTGAAGATCCGTAACAGGCTTAACCAGGAGCAGAACTCCAAGCTCCAGCAGCAGAAAGAACTCCTGAACAAACGCAATATGGAGGTGGCCATGATGGACAAGCGAATCAATGAGCTGCGTGAACGACTGTACAAGAAAAAAGTTGAGGCACGTCAAAAAGAGAACATTCCTGTAAGATAAACTGTTAAAAGGGCCACACTTCAGTATATCAAGGGCCTATAAAAACTAAATAGAATCTCATTTTTTCCTAGTCAAGTAACAGAGTTACATCTAAAGAACCTGTGTTAAAAGTAGCAGGCTTCTTGAATCTATTTTAAGGTTTCCCATAGATATCCAAAAATTGTTAGACAGAATGTTTCTTTTTATTTGGCACAGACGATACTATTATAAAAATCGGAGCAGTTCATACTTTCCTTCCTAGGAATATAACTATGCACTGTGTTTCAAAGCATGAATGCATAAAAAAATTGAGTTTTATAAAATACTGATCTTCCAGTATGGAAAATGGATAAAAATATTAAATGGTCTGATAAAGTTAGTCTTACTACTTGTCTGAAACTTTAAAAAGAAGGACTGCAGAGATCATTTCTGGATTTTCATATGTATTCATAGCTGGCAATATTGTTTTTATAAAAAAGAAACCCATACATATTTAATAATTTAAGAACTTATTTTAGACCATTTGCCTAAGAAATGCACAGTGAAAGACGTGACACAGCTAAAGGTTTCTACAAGAAATGTATGCGATGTGACTAAGAAATACAATTTTTTAGGTGTTGATTCTAAGGAATAGAATTTGTGCTTTCTACTACTTTATTTTTTTATCTTTCTGTAGAAGCATTGCGTATGATAACTTAATTATTGTGTCTTAGCTACAGTGCATGGCTCTAGATAATTAAGTTTAGACGTCCCTGTTTGCGCACAAAGGCCTAGATTAAATGGATGTTCACGTTTCAATTTGTCTGGTCATTTTTAGTTGAATCGTATTAATGGAACTTCATCACCCCAGTCATCCTTGAGTGCTTCAGGAAGGGTGGCAGCAGTAGGACCTTACATCCAAGTTCCAAGTGCTGGCACTTACGCTGTACCAGTAGATCCAGTTAAACCACAGTCTCTCACTATTGCTTCAAACTCAACACATGGAAGATCAAAATCTGGTAAGTACTCGTGTGATGTTTGTTAATACATACGGCTTGAAAAGAGGAAATAAAGGAAAGGAGTAATCTCTTAGGAGACCCAATGTTGACATCATCTCTGTAGTGGAAGAGGCAAGTTTTAGATGTCTTGATCCTGTTCTGGGAATTGAATCAGTCATTTGATATATGGTATTTTTGCCTCTTTCCATGAATTTTTCTTAGGAGATTGAGTGTTTTCCTTATTTTACTGGGCACTACACCCCTAAAGGGAGCACACATTTCTTCACAGGTTCTGTGTTGCCTTTAATGACTTTTCAATTAGATTGTGTCTTTGGATATAATAATGAAATCAACTTTGTGGCAAACTGTATTATAAACAACTGCTTACAATATGTTGCTTTTTGTCAAGTAAAACAAAGTTAGTGAACAAGTAAATATATTACTTCTCAGAAGGAGACTAAATAAGAAAATAAAACTGTAAGAGATTTTTGCAGCGAGATAAGAGAATTTGTGTTGCTTGAAGCATTTCTGAAATGAAGTAACTAATATTGATGCTGTTTACTTGTTTCTGCCTTACTTTGTCAAGAAGCTTCCCCTCCAGATTACTCCCCAGAAGTTGGTACTTATTCCCGTGTCTATCATAATTAATAATTACATCTACATTATAAAATAGAATTATTGTTATTTAATTTACACTGGAGACTGAAGAAAGCAGGTCATGATACTTGTGCCTTAAGTTCTCCATTCTGGCAAATCTCATTTCTCTGTTCACATCGTGGCAAAATCAGATTCCTTAAGAAATGCTTAGTAAGTAAAACATGCATAATAGAAATAAAAAATGCATGATCCCATTGGTCTAACCACTGGACTTAGTTTGCCTGGTCTCCTAAGAGATCAAAAATGAGATAAGGAGTGACCAGTAGACCAAACCTTCTGAAATATTCACATAAATTCAAGAGTAGAAAAACTGAATACTCTGCAAAATTTGCAGCATGCTTCCAGATGGAGAGAAAGTGATGGAGGGAAGACAATCTGAACCTCTCTGTAGGAAAGAAGGTTAGAAATGTCCCCCATAAATGTCAGAAATGCCCCCAAAAAAACCCAAGGGCAGGAAGTGAAACCATCCAAACAGAACTTAAAAAAAGTCTTTTCTGTTGATATTGGTGATTTAACAATACCTTTATAAGCTACAGATATTCAAAGCTGTATAAACCCCATCACTGTGGAAAGGTCTTAAGAATATGGAATGACTTAATTGTGGGGTCAAGGGACAGATTTGCCATAGTTTTCTTTTCAGACGTATGGATTCTTCTTCCACATATGGGAAAGGAAGTTTGCCAACCAAAAATAATTCGCACTTTTGTAATGTCAACATGTCAAGATTATACATACATACTTCTAGACCTACCTCAGGACTTTATGATTTTATAGAAGTAATTATTCTGCCTTAGGACTGACTTTGTGTTTATTACTCTGAAGATACTTGAATGAAGTTCTGTAAAATAGATTTATGTAAAGAGAAGCTTATATGCTCCCAGGAAGAAAAGAAATTAAGAATTTACTTCAACTGTCATGCATTTATTTCTCATTATATGAGTGTTCCTGTTCTAATTTTCTCCATTGTCATTGTTATAATTTTTCCACCACTTTTTTTTCTTTCTTTTTCTGTGTAACTGGATCTGCATTGGTGTGTCCGGTAGAGACAGACTGTGGGTGTGTGAAAAAATCTCCAGACACCTGGAAGGTTTCTGATTTAGACATAATAGTGGATCCTATTCTGTCACCTCCCACTTCTCTTCAGTCTGCTGTTCACAATGTCATCCGCCTGGCACCTACTCTGTTTGACACCCAGCACTGTGAGTCTGTAGAAGATCTCTGGCTAGCTGAGAACTCAGTTCTTAATATGGTCATCTGAGCTCTTGCATACAGATGCATATTAAACAGCATCTTCAGAACTTGTGTTGTGATCTGGCAAGTAGAAGATGCTGTTGAAATGTAAAAATGGTTGAGAATTTGCTTTTCATCTTTGAAAGAAACAGATTTGCAATAAATTCATCCCAGAAGTACTGGAGTAGTGTACCAGGGATGAATTTTCTTCACTGAAAAATCTCAAAATTTTCTGAATGTTATTAGAAAATTCATGATAATCACCAAAGAATGTTTTAATATATGTCAGATTGGACAGATGTATAATATAACAGCTTAGTTTGAATTACTTTGTGAGAAACTTTGAATTTCCATGTTGCACTGGCCCCAGTGTTGGGATAAAAGCTCGCTCTGTCCAAATCAGTAGCAAGAATCTGTCTTCCATTGGACCAAAATGTTATGCTTGGAGTGTGCTTCAGTTGCTATAGTAAGTATCCTGGATCCAGACCTACCAAATTTTAGGTGAAGTCAGAGAAAATGCACAAAACCTTCTGTGTCTGCATGTCACTGTCTTATATATGTAAATGCAAAATGACCTGGTGAGAGCTGAAATACACTGAGTGTTAAGTTTACAGGAGGCAGGCAAGAGGGTACCTGTGGAGAAGATGAAGCCAGGCTGGAATGGCTGTGGGGTGGCTGAGAGCAGGAGCTGGGGAGGCCTTGCAGGAGGGTGTTGCCATCAGATGACAAAGAACATCTGGTACCTGTTTAGTCCAGCCAAAGATTGCAGAAGGCAGCTGCTGTGGTTGCCTCCCCCTGACACCATCAGGCAGCCCCTGGTGCCATACACTGCAGTGGCAGATTGCAGCAGCAGCTCTGTTAAGTGCAGGAGATTCTGCTGGGGCTGGACCCACTTGCCATGGGCAGGGACACCTTCCACTAGACCAGGTTGCTCAAAGCCCCATCCAGCCTGGCCCTGAACACTTCCAGGGATAGGGCAACCACAGCTTCTCTGGGCAACCTGCTCCACTGATGAGGAGAGAGAGTCTGAATTTACTTCCAGTCTCTTGCCTCAGAATTTGGGGATGAACATACTGATATTTGGAATTCCAAGGATTACAGTAAGGTTTTGTGTATCTGTCTTTCTATTGGCATAGTGTAGGCTTGAATTTGCAGGCAAGATAATTAAATTTGTCTTCTGCTATTGTTTCTCTAAGTGCTTTGTCTTTACTAAAGGCTCAAGATGCTCAAGATTCACGTTTAGCATGAATCTGTTATAACACCTTTTATTGATCATCAAATCAAAGGTTTTACTGAACCATAACCTTACTGGAGTTACAGAATGTCATATATTGTACAATGAACATCAATTCAGTGCTCAACATCAAGTCAGTTGGAAAATTTGCCATTATTTGGAGTCTAAGTATTTAGACAGTCTTCTTTTTTTGGTCTTGCTCTTGTTAACCAGATGAAACAATAATGAATATTAGAGAAAATAATGAACAAAATCCACAACAGCTTCAGTTCTTGGATGTTGCCAATACTAAAGCTAAAATACTAAATACTAAAGGGCCTCATTGCTTTACTTCCTGGCAGTTTGCAAGTATGAAAAGAGATTTCTGGACTATATACTGTATTCTTGGTGTAAACCTATGCAGATGTTAACTCTGTTTTTGAGGGATACTCAAGAAAGAGGGTAAGGCTCATGGATGGAAAGTAGAGTGGGGGTGTTAAATTTGCTGTCATTAGAATGTTCCTTTGCAGCTTATTCTGAGACTATCCACTATACTAAACAGAGGATGTCAAAGAATTCTAGAAATAGGTCCTGCTCATTCTATTTTTTAGGGGCTTAAAGCTGAAATTAAATAGGAAACTGCCATTAAATACCTGATTTTCATTTGATGTTGTCTTACTGTGGGGTCCAGAAATCTCAGTGAATCTACACATACACACAACCCCCTTCCATTTTAGCTTCTCTCCTCTAGTAGAGTTAGTTGCATGTTACATGTCATCTTTACTGATCTTAAGGGCTCCACTAAGATAATAACAGGCCATAGGGAGGGAGAAATCATCTCTGGTCTCCTTAGAAGCAGAGAAACCTGAAGCTTAATCTTTTAAAGGCAAATCAAATCCTTAGGATCTAACATGGGATCTCTTTAGTTACTATAAACCAGATGTAGTTATTAGACTATTTAAACTCTCTTGCTTAGAGAACTGACACTAAATCATCTCATGCTGTTAATAAAATATCAATGCATCTAGGACTTCATTAAGGATCTGCTATGCATGGTTTTTTGCATATGATGAAGATAAAAGCCCATGACTTGTGTCTTAATACTTGAGTTGATGATGTCAGTTGACTTTATAAATATTTTTAATATTAATCTGTGAGGCAATTCTAATCAGGTAAGTATGTTGAAGAAAAGAGGTAAGTTAACCACCACTTCCAGCAAAGGAATGTGTGCTTTTGTTCCACCCTGCTGTTGGAAGGAGTTTTTACATCCTGTTATGAGTGAATGAATCTAGTAACCATAGTTTAAATTTGGAGTAAGTCCACTTGGAGATTATGTAGACTTAACATTTAGTGTACTTTGACAGTGTCTCTGGATAGTACCCAAAGAATTGTGTTGATGAAGTGTTTCTGGAAGGATTTTTGTTCTGAATCTGTTTGCCTTCTAATAGCAGAATATGGAACACAAGCCAAAATTTTAACCATCTTTTTTTCTGTAGAAATTTTCAGTGCCATTTGAATGCCAAAGGGTGATGAAAAGCACATTATATGCAGTGATTTGGCTTTCAGTATTGATTTCTGAATCAAACATTAATAATGATTTATCTCGCTTCTAGAATCAAATTAATCCTGTTGTAATCTAAGCTATTCCATTTCATGTGTTGTTTTGTTTGTTTGCAATGCTAGTATGGATTATCTTAAATCCAGTGTTTTTCTCTTTTCAAGCTAATGATGGAAATTGGCCAATACTTAAACAGAGCTCAACCCCTGTGGTGAAACCCCCTCAGATCTCCAACACAGACTGGAAAGAATCAAGAATGGATACTGCTTTAAAACAAGGAACTGTATCCAGCCAGCCTTTGCCAACTTCAGCATTAGGAAGTACTGATAAGCTGGTGGGTTTCATCTCTGATATATTTATAGATCTGTTCTGCTGAAGTTGTGAACCTTTAGCTATCAGTCCATAGCTGAACTCACTTCAGTTAGATACACATTTTGTTTTCCTGCTGATGATTATTTATAAAACAATAAAGAAAATTACCTTTATATTCCTCCTGTTCCTTTCTGTTCTTATCACATGAATTTTTATTTTTTTTTTTCATTTTCAGTAGCTTGTATTCTGTCCTGTTCTTTTACATATCTGGTCTCTCCTTTTCTCTCTTCCTTCTCCTAATAATCTCCTCCTCCTTTCTGTTTTTCTAACTCGTATTTTTGTTAAGTCTTTTTCCTTGGTGTAGACTATTACTTTTACAATGCAATCTTTTCCTCATAAAAATCTCACAAAAGTCATTATATCCATCTTCCACCAAGTCTGTCTGCACTGTTGCTCTAGTACTTTATAAATTCTTTAAGACTGTGATCTTTAAAGAATAAATACCTAGTCTTTAAATGGTTTCAGTAAACTCTGTTATTATCCTATATGTTGTCAAATATGTTGTCAACTAGATACTGAGATCCAGAACCTAGAACAAGTTGTTATTCAGGCTTTGCATGTAGGCAGATAGTTTTGAATTGATATGAATGTGTTGTAGCTGAAGGTGCCTTTAAACAGTGGCCTCTGTCCTGAGGTATGATGTGATAAATTCAGGTAGAATCATATCTAGTGATTAAGGAACACAAATTGTTTGTATTGACTCCTTTGCTGTCCCGTAAGGTTGTTAGTATGTGTTGTTGAATGAGGAATATTCTTGCTTACAAGTATTTTTTAAAATTAAATGGTACATGCTATGTATTGTTTTTAACAGGGTCTTGACCTGGGGAAGGTGCCACCAACAGTTCCTGGTGTAAGCAAGCAGTTGCCTCAAAACTATGGGACCTACCCAAGCCCAATTCCTTTAGGAACAGGTTCTACAAACTCTCTGGAGAGGAGGAAGGATGGCAGTCTGCCCAGGCCTGGCACCACTATAGCAAACCGGCAAAGGCCCGTTCCCCTTCCGCCGCCCAGCAACGTGCACCAGCCCAGTTCTTCCCAGCAGATTCAGCAGAGGATTTCTGTACCTCCCAGCCCCACGTACCAGCCCTCTGGTCCCCCCTTGTTCCCGGGAGGAGAGGGCAGGCCAGAACTCCCTTTAACTGTGGCAATCAGACCTTTTCTAGCTGATAAAGGATCAAGACCCCAGTCTCCCAGAAAAGGGCCACAGACAGTGAACTCCAGTTCCATCTACTCAATGTATCTTCAGCAAGCAACACCACCAAAGAATTATCAACAAGCTGTGTACAATACCTTAAATAAGTCGGTAAAAGCAGGTAGAATATATTTTGCTTTGGGTTTTTTTCTTTGAAATACACCGTAAGGATTTGCTTGTTGGGCTTAGTTTACTTTCCATATCAGTTTTGAAAACTTGTCTAAATCTGTGAGGAAAGTTATTTTTGTCTGCAGCATAGCAGCAAAACGATTCCGTCTATTTTTGAGGCTATGAATAAGTATGCATTGATTTAGATTTACCTCTTATTTTAAAACAAGATGAAATTGGAACAATACAGCCTGTCATAAATAAGTTGAAAAAACAGTGTCTAGATAGTTTTTCTCCTCTTACTGTTTCCTCATGAAAGAGGAAAAATATTCCAGATGGTACTTGTAGCTTATAATTGTAAGCATCAGCATCATTGACAGGTAAGTATTTCTGTTTTGATTGTTTCCAGTACAATAATTATTTCCTTATTAGCATCAAACAAGTAGCAACAGAGTTTGTTTGTAAATATTGTTATGTAATTTGAGAACAGCTCTTTACCGTCTTCTGTCTCTTTTTCTCCAGTTTATGGAAAACCTGTACTACAGTCTGGTTCAACCTCTCCCTCACCCTTGCCATTCCTTCACGGTTCTTTGCCCACCCAGACTTCCTCACAGCCACAACCTCAGCCTCCAACTGAGGTCTCTGAAAAAGATCAAGAGCTGGAAAACGCTCCAGCACCCAGTGAAAATAGCAATGTGGAAAACATTCCTCGTCCTCTCAGTCCTACTAAGCTCACACCTATTGTGCACTCGCCCCTACGGTATCAGAGTGATGCTGACCTTGAGGCTCTGAGAAGAAAACTGGCCAATGCTCCGAGGCCGTTGAAGAAGCGCAGCTCAATCACTGAACCAGAAGGCCCGAGTGGACCAAATATACAAAAATTACTGTATCAGCGCTTTAATACTCTGGCTGGAGGAATAGAAAGTGCTCCTTTTTATCAGCCAGGAAATCCACAGGACTTCATAGGCATCTTAGCTGATGTTGATAATGGGAACGCCAGCACCAATGGCAATATTGAAGAACCAATTTCTGTGCCACCTACGGTTCCTCTTCCCGATGAGCCACCCCCTTCATCAGATGCCAATGATAATGAATTACCTTCTCCTGCTACCGAGGAACTGATAAGCACTGAAACCACAAATCAGACATCTGAAACAACTGAGGACAACAACAACAATCCTGCTATAGTTCCTTCTACTGAGCAGTCACCCAGTCCCACACCAGAGGTCAGTTCTCCAGTAGAAGATGAAGCTCCTTTGCCACCTGCTCTTCCCCCTCCACTTCCTCCAGTAAGTAACAAAGGAAAGAACAACTTTGTGAGCTACAGAATTAGCTGTGTGTTTAAGCATAACTGGAAGGCTGTAAGTTTCTGCTGAATGGAATGTTTGCACTTCAAATTTCATGATACTGAAGTAAAACCAGGGGAGTTCCAGGGATAATTCTGATGGATTAGTTTCTTTACTACTGTAGCTGTTAAATAAGGAAAATATGCATACAGGCACCGGGAAGCTGTGTATGTACTTTAGGTTTTAGAATTTTTGGTGGTTCTCGTTGTAGAACTAATTCTAGAATGTAAGATTCCATTAAAAACATGTTTTTTTGATTTCTCCAGGCCTAGAAAGATAATTATTTGTATGAAACGAAGGGTAAGCTACATTAGTGGGAAGTTTTTTAATTTGCTGGCAAAATGAAATAGTTGTTCTGGGGAAAGTGCCCTCCTTTTTCCCTCTCAGCACAAAGTTGTGAGATCAGGGCTTACTCCAACACCAGCACAGCTGACTTGTGACAGCAGAAATGTTTTTCTAATGGGCTCGTTGCATAGTTTGAGTTGCTTCCAAAGTCCCTCCTCCAGCTGCACCAAAATTTTTTAAATACTTGTCATTGCCAAAATCTACTGCATTTGTAGACTTGAAAAATACAGAGGAAAAAAACCCTGGATTTTATTCTTAGTTAGTTGTGCTATGACTCACACTTTGAAGTGAATGTTCATCTCTATTTTTTGACTCTGGTAGGGACCTTGTACCCCTCTGAGAATTTGACTGTAGCATGCACAAGGCCTTGTGTGTGTTTTCCATGGACATATGGGCCAGGATACTTTTGGGAGAATGGAATATGCTAGTAACTGATATTATTCATACTGTGAGGGGTTTATTTTCCAAACTGAAATAGCCATACTAAATAGGAGCATAAGTGAAAACAGATCTTATGGAGCTAGACACCAAAACTATTCTGTAAAAGCTGTAGTTAATAATAGATTATTTTTCCCCAGAAAGTGACAAGAACACATGTAAAGGATTCAGAATATTCTCAAAACACGTTTAAATGTGTTTCAGATCTTGAAAATGCTGCTTCTGATAACACCTGCTAAAATGTCACATAAAATAGCTTAATGTTATGTACTTTTCATTCCTACAGCAAAACCCTCAACTTGTCAGCCCTGACCGACAGCAGAGACTTCTGCTAATTCAAGGCATAGGTTCCTCTGAGTACAGGCTGATACTCAGTCTTAATGGTGGTGTGCTTTCCAGGCTAAGAAGTTTTCAGTGTCTCAGACAATCCACCAGAAACAGATGTAGCTTATATTAGATACAATTAAGGTGATGGTGCTTAGAACACATTGACTTAAGTACTTCATTCCTTATACTCGGTGTTGTTTAATTAGAAGCTTCAAAATTATATTGGCTTGCTTTTTCATTTTTAACTGTCTAAGATGTCAGAATAGATCAAGCCTTTTATTTAGAGACTTCTAAATAAAAATGTTTGCATAGTTCTAAATACCATTTAAGGAGGATGAGATTCATACGGAATCCTTCTTATACTTGCACAACCTGAAATGATGCCTTCCAACCTTCATCTCTACTCAGACAAAACGTACCAACTTGAAGAAACCCAATTCAGAAAGAACAGGCCATGGTCTGAGAGTGAAGTTCAATCCATTGGCTCTCCTCCTGGATGCTTCTTTGGAGGGAGAATTTGATCTGGTACAACGAATCATATATGAGGTAAGCTTGTAAACAATGGCAACCTCATTCAGTTCTTAGGAAAAGGAAAGTGCTGAAATATTTTATGTTTTCAATAGGTTGATGATCCCAGTAAACCAAATGATGAAGGAATTACACCTTTGCATAATGCAGTGTGTGCTGGTCATCACCACATTGTGAAGTTCCTGCTCGATTTCGGTGTAAATGTAAATGCAGCAGATAGTGATGGATGGTAAGTGTCAAGATTTTTAACCCAGCATCTGGGAGAAACACCATCCTGGATGCACAATCAAAATTTAGTCCAAATGACAAATGACAACCATGTCCTTCCTTTTATCCTGAGCAAATGAGCACTTTAAGTTCTAAGTGGAGGTGAACTCAAATGCAGGATTGCACTGTGTTCAGCTCCTCAGCAAGCACACTTAAATCACAAACTAGACTACAGTTTGGCTTTATTTAGTGGTATAGTTGCATTTCTTGTTCAGATGCTGAAATGCTTAAACTGTAAATAACAAATGACAAATGACAAAAGTTAGTTTGCTTATCTATCATCATCATAGAGCCCACCACAGATTTTGGTGTTCTTGAAGAATCTTGCCTTACAGAGTAGCTGTAGCATTCCTGCAGTGTTTGGAGGGGATGTGAACCTTCAAGTTTTCTTGTATTGGAAAATACCCTTCTATACCCAGCAGCTCTGTAGGCTGTGAAAATCAATATTTTTGCTATCATCTGTTTTATAATGCTTGGCTTTACTGGAATCAGGTAAATCCTGGAACCCACCCCAGTTGCTTGACAGGTTTTAAACAATGCATACACATATTATAATCACAAAGAGCAATTTCCTGTAAAAATAGACAGGCTCTACATTGCAAGACAAAATAATTTGAATTCATGGGAGTTTATTTTCTCACATGCACATTTTTTTTGCTTTATTTCAGGACACCGTTGCACTGTGCTGCTTCTTGCAATAGTGTTCATCTCTGTAAACTACTGGTTGAATCTGGGGCAGCTATTTTTGCTTCAACTATAAGTGATATAGAAACTGCTGCAGACAAGTGTGAGGAGATGGAAGAAGGTTATATTCAGTGTTCCCAGTTCTTGTATGGTAAGCTGTGTGACACTGGCTTACAAACTCTTTTGGCTTTTCTAACATTTCATCCTGTTTTTTCTCTCTGATCTGTGTGAAACATCTGCTTAGGCCCCAGACTTGATGATAGGGCCCATCACATCCCTGTGCTTTCAAAGTGCTAAAAACAAAATCATCTTTTCATTGTTATGTTGCTCTTAGTCCTTCTGTTTTTTTAATTACTTCTCAAGCTCCTTCTAATGTTACAGATTTTTTAAATTTTAATTTGGCTTCATTTCAAGGAAATGCTTCCACAGGGAGGTTTTGACAGTAACACTGAGTTGTCAAGTATTTTGACAGAGATACTCCAGCTTCCAGATGCACAAATCTCTAGCAGATCACATGAAGAAAGAAGTATACTTTATGAATAATTAACTTAGAAAATGTGCTTAGTTACTAAGAGCTCTGACATTGTGATTTTTCAAAAACCTCAAATGTTTGTTCACAAGGCCTGCTCTAGGAAGCAGTTTCCATTGCATATATAATAAAAGAGGAAAAACCTCATGTTCTAAACTATTCTGCAGGATTTGGTTTTATCATGCATTTAAGTTTCTGGCAGGATTTCATCATGGAAGTGCTGAAAACTGTTCATGAAATTTTATTAACAAGAGACTAATATTTGGGCCATTATGTCAATACTAAAAATCTGAGGGGAAAAATAGGCTACTTTACCATCTAGTGTGCTCTGCAATTTGTTTTTAACAGGAGTGCAGGAGAAGCTGGGAGTGATGAATAAAGGGGTGGTGTATGCCCTGTGGGATTACGAAGCCCAGAACAACGATGAGCTGTCGTTCCACGAGGGTGATGCCATTACTATTCTAAGGCGCAAGGATGACAATGAAACGGAGTGGTGGTGGGCCCGCCTCAATGACAAGGAAGGCTATGTGCCTAAAAACCTCCTTGGGGTAAGATCTTTTTAAGTCACCCCCTCCCTTCTGTTTCTCACTTGTGCCTGAAGTAGGAAGACAAGATGGATCCTTGGTCAGAATCCCTCTGTGCATCATGTGGGTACACTGCCATGAAGTGGTGCTAAGCAGATTAGCCTTATTCTCTCAGGCTGCTGTGTCCTTGTAAACAAAAAGGAGAGGCTATTGCTAGGAGATTAGTGCTGCTTTTCATTTGGCAAGTTAGTATATTTAATATAGTTGATGCTTTAATAAGACTTTAAGATTTTTTCCCCCCCTTGGCTAAAATATAGAGCCCTTACAGAAAGTGTGGTGGTTCTATTAGGCAGCTTGGAGCCTTGGCTCAGCAAGTTCTTTTAATACCTGGCACAAGATAAGAATATAGGTATGTGTGAGTTTAAAACAGGAAAGAGCCTTGAAGATTACAACTGTGGGCAAGTCAGTTTTGCTGCTCTCAGATGGAACATTGTTGTCCTGAGAGACCAGGAATGTAAGGTGCTGAAGTAGAGAGCTACAGCAGACAAAATGTGTACGAAAACCTTGCAGAACAGGAAATAAGTTCAAGTGCTCAACAGAGAATTCTTGTACTTATGAAAAGCATCCTTTGTCTAGTGTGGATCTTGAGCTAAGTGCAACAGGTCCTTTTCAGAGCAGCAGTGTTGCTGCTGTTGGCAGGAATAAGTCAGTCCTTGGCCTCCTGCTGCTTCTGGTTTAGTTTTTCAGAAGTTGCCTAAGAATACAGTGTAGCTTACAAAAACCTCACCCCCCAAACCACTTCATCACTCAGTTCTTGTTAAATAATTTGTAACCAAGGGGTACTTATTAAGTTAGTATTAACCATGCAAAGCCTAAAATTTTTATTGTTTCTTTTTTCCAGTTATATCCACGAATAAAACCTCGACAGAGAACCCTTGCTTGAATTCAGTTGTACAACTGTGCAATACTGTGCTGGTAACTGGAAACTTAACACATACACTGGAGCCATCATTTTTGATCATTTCACACAGAGAAATAAAACTATGATATTTAGTTTTAATGGTGCTTTCTCTTGTTAAATGGACAGCATCCACGACTTTCAAGATCTGCAGTTTGTAAATGAGGATCGTTTCTATGTGACCCACCACTGATGAGGAGAGCGATACCTCCACCACCTACAGTGTTGTGCCAACTCTTGTCTAAAGCAGTGTTTCGAGTCAGAGTTCCGTGGTAGGAGCTTTCTTGTGTTCCATGTCCAGAGGTGTCACTTGCAGGGTGCAGATATGCTGTCCAGTTTGCTCCAGCCCCTCCCACGGCAACTGTCCCATGTCAGGATTTTGGATATTTGTTCAATACCAGTGAATGTTGAGTTCTCATTACCGATCAACTCTTTGGGTTCTAGGACACGAGATCTTCATCTGTTACATGCCTAACTAAGTAGTTACCAAAGCTTGATGAAGGCTAGGATTTTAGGTGGCAATATGCTAAACACTTAAATCCTAGTCTGGACAACCCCAACAAAAGCTTTACCTAGTTTAGCATCTTGCATTATTTGCGTTTAGAATCAAGCTAGAGAACTAACAAGACAAAACAGTATTTGTACACTTCTCAAAGTCCCTACACGATATTTCACGTGGTGTTTTATTTTCTTCTTATTCAGCCTACAGCACTGGTGTTACCTCTACAAGTGTCAAGGTTCCCCTACTAACCACCTGAGCTTGTCCAGCCTGGACAGAACAGTTAGTACTGAAGTTGCAGCAGCCTAAGGGATTTGTATGTCTGCAGGGATGAAAGTGCAATAGTTGAAAAGGGTAAGAGTCTGGTAAGGGTTATACCGTGTCAGCTGAAGTCTGCCTGAGTCAGTCTAGAAGAAAATATGAAGGACTGGATAGAAGTAGAAAGAGGGTCGTGTAGATGCCAAGTCGAGGAGAAGAAAGGAACAAGGTTTAGAGGAGGATTTCAGAAAGGCAGTAGCGTATTTGAGGACAGTTTCTGTGGTTCTTGGCAGCCTACAGCTGCTGCCAAGGCAAGTTATGCAATAACCTGTTCCACTACGTTGTAGTTTCAAGCAAAAAAAAAAACCACAAGCAGGCACTTCACTGGAATTTTAATTGTACATGATTTTATATACCAAAAGTATATTTTGAATTTCCCATTATAAGTTTTAGCCATATTTCTTGTAATTTTATTCCATTTAACAGTATGCAATTTGATTAACTCTTCATGTACAAGTTCTGTGTATAATTTATATATCCATTTCTGCAGTGCTGTAACTTGCTTTTACCACAGGTTAGCATTAACTGTATATATTGTGGTGAAAAGTGAAAGGGTATTATTGTTGAAGAATTTGCTACATGAATGTGATGATTTTAAGAGCCTATGAAACACTAATGCAGAGAACATGTAAATGTGCACAATAAAGTACTGCTAAGGCATGGCTGCATTCTCCACTCTTTATAGAGGTCACAAGAGCAGATGTGGCTTTGGTCAGTCTGCATGAAAACACTAATTGTAGTTTGCCAGGTTCTAGCTGTCAGCTCACCCTTCCTTGTGCTTTTACCAGCTGCTTTTGAAACTTCCTTACAGTAGTATTCCAGTGTTCCAAAGGTGACAATTCAATTACCTTAGCCCTAAAAATAGGGTGCTGTTTGTAAAAAGCCAAAAGTTTTAGAGACCACACTGTCCATCACTCAAGATGTTATCTATTACAAAATTAAGTATCATCTCAGTTTTTTTAAATATGTGAATTAATTTATTCATATTTGTACATTAATGCTCTCTGAAATTGTATACAATTACAGTTAGATTAACAAAAGCTAGTTACCAAAAAAGAAAATACAAAACTAAGAATTATTCTTGAAGCTTATTTATTACAGAAGTGAAGTTTCAAGGTCATGTTCATGTAAGTCAGATTTGGTGGTGTTTGGTGAAATACTTAGATGTTTAAAATTAAATGCTTAAAAAACCCCAAGTGATTTCTATAAAATCATATCTAAGGCAGATTTGTTTTTGTACATTGATTTTAAACATTTGGATAGAGGGGAAAAACCTGAGATCTATACCCAAAAGCTATTCTCTGCAGAAGAGACATACAGATTTGTTTGCTTTCTGTAGCAAACAGTATATATAATTGTTACTATAAAAGGTGTGCTGTACATTAGCTGTAGTGCAGGTCACTTTCATATTAAGTGCCAATAAAGGCTTAACAAAATATACAAAGTCTTAAAAGGTGAGGCTGTTTAAAGCATTAACTGTATACATATTGCACACTACCGTGAATACTCATGGTTCAAAAAATGCTCACATTGCAGTTGCCAGTTCTTAAATAATGAACCACACTGGAATGAGAGAGTCAAGAACAACAAATATTTCCAGCTGTCAAATCAGCAAAAAGTGAGAGGCAGGTCTGTGGAGGCTGGTGTCTGTGTCCTCCCTCAGGAGGCCAAGTCTGCAGTTCTCACTGGTCCCGGGACTCATAGAGAAGTTTTGTTGCCTAAAACAAAGGCAAAATGTCATTTTGTTAACTTAACTTTCACTTGCAGCCACCTTGTCTCCTTTCTACCCCTCCAAAAATCTCCTTTAAATCCAAGGCTTTGAATTCTTCCTCTATTTTCCTCCATTTAAGGCATGTACTAGCATTCAGGAAGTGATGGATGCACTTGCCTGGCACTAGGAATTTTGAGCACACTGTGCTGAACAGAGTTAAATGCTGGGGTTGGGGACAGCTGGGGAGCTCAGCAATGGCAATAAAGCTGCAAACAGCCACACACCTGCCTGTGTAGGCACCTTATCAATTACAGTTCTGATTAGCAATTGATCAAGATGAATGAAGCTGGTGTGGCTTTGGGTTTTTCCACCATAACTTGGACTTTGAGGAATGAAAATGAAGGTTTATATTTCCTTACAGGGCCTAGCAGCAAAAGACTAAAGTCTTCTATTTTCAAAAATCAACAACAACTTTGAGCCTTCATGAAGTAGTAAAAAAATTAGCTGAGTTTAGTTTCAAAAGAGTATTTCATAATGCACATTCTTCAGCCAGAAACAAAAACCAATGACATACAAAAGAATGACATACAAAAGATCTTGGGAAACCCTTCAGAGTGTATAACTTCTTCAGGTATCTGAGCATAAATTCATGTTCATTACAGCCATCCATAGCTTCTGTTTTCTAAGGTCCTAAAGTCCTTAATAAAAAATAACACAAATACTCCTAAAGCAACATGCTCTCTGTAGTGCTACTAAATGCCCTGTGTAAAGACTTTCTTCAGCCTTCTCTAAGTTTTGGCTGCTGTGCTTACCTTATGCATAGCTGCCAGCCAGCTTGCTGACAGCTTCTTGTTACAGCTGAAGTCCTCACCAGCAATGAATTTCATCTGCGTTACCTCCTCCGACCCAGGCACCTTGTACTGCAGGACCATACCTATGGCACGAGTATTGCCTCCTGAAAGGAGAAATAACACCTTCAACAGTGACACGTTTTACCAACCAAGCAAGACAACTTCTTCCAGCTCCTAAGCATGTCTGAAGAAACTTGCTCATTACTCAGTTCAAAGCACGAGGAGCTGCTGGTGCACCAAGAGCTGCTCTGTCCCAGGAGGTGGTGACCACAGCTGGTAGTGCCAGGCAGTGGGACCTCATTTGTTTAATTCTCTCTGCCCACGACCGAGGCAGAACCTGCATAACCCATCGGGTGAAGCCACAAACACTGAGAACACCCTCATGATTTACTATGACCACATTAAGATGTGTGATGCCACACTTTCACACTGTAGCAGGCTGTAAGCTGAGTTACAAGTGTCCAGTTAGACTGAGGGCAAAGTGAGATCACTGCTGGATACAGTCTGGCCTCGCAGTCAGAAATCCCTCCAAACTTGGGAAAGTCTGGGACAGATACTTACACAAGACTAGGTAAGAGGTGGCAAATTTACTTCCTGAAGGAAATTGCTACAGAAGAATCTGCTCTAACAACAGCATGACACTGAGATGTTTGTATCTTTCTTACTCTGGCTGCAGAGGTGAAAATAAACCAAAGCAAAAATACACAAATTTAACAAGAGCTAAACTAAGCCCCAGGAGCAGCACTTTTAAAAGTGTCTTCATGAGTGGGCTCCTGGAGGCTATTACTGTAATATCTAAGGAGCCAAACAAATCACAATCTCAGTCTAACCAACTTGTTCAGAAGCCCTCAGCAGGGTTTATCAAAGTAACTGTTTGCTCCTCTCTCAAGATAAATGGAAATTCACCTTCATCACTTGCCCCTGTGCACCCACCGGTCAGAACAACAGATTAACTGAGTGGAAATCAAACACCTACAGCCTTGACCAGTTTGCCCATGTCTGGCATTTCAGTACATTACTGAGTCAGGCAGAAAACACGCCTTGCATAACAAGAAGTCTTTTTTAAAGATTTGTAAAAGCAAGACGTAATCAACACTTTCAATGCAAAGCCTTTCTGGACAGCATCCAAGGAGTATATTCTTCATTTCTGGTACACCCAATTCAGCTCACCTGCTGAAGCAGGTCATGTGTAACTCTACCACTGAAGATACTATTTCTCATCTTCCCTTTTCCCTTCCATCATGGACAACAGCACATTTGGTCTAAAGAAGGCCTTAAGTGCTTTAGTTCTCCTCCAAAGTGTTTCAAAACATTCATTCTCAGTTTAATAAATAGACAGATGGGAAGGAACAGATACACATCAGATTTGAACATAAGCTGAACAGCAGCTACAGATCAAGCAAATAAATGGCACTGCAGGGAAGAAAGATGTGAGGGGGTCATTCCAACATGCTTAGGTGAGTCATGCTCAAAGGTGCTGGTGATACCTTCAGTAACAGGCTGGCTCTCCAGAAGGCTGGTGTAAGTGTGAGTATCTTTTTCTACCATCAAGAAGGAAGGCAGGCAGAAAAAAGACAAAGCAGTCAGAAGAGCAGTGAACAAGGAATTAAAGCATTAAGTGACTCAGCAACACATCTGATTGATTTGAATATAGAGATAAGTTTATTAAAGTTAACATGCTGCACTGACTGAATATTGCACAGACAGGCTGTGCAATTAGAAAAACCCAGCAGTGACAGAGGTGTTGATAAAGAACAATTATTGAAACTCCTGACCTTGTTTGTTCTCATTTCAGTCAAATCATATTCAAATTCATCCTGAAATACTCTAAAATCTGGTAAGAGATGAGGCAGTAAGTAGCTGCACTCCAATTCAGATGTTATCAGTTTCATTTGGCCACCCCTTCATCTTGAATGAAATAAGGAAAGCACAGTTCAATTATGGATTTCCCCACATACAGTTTCACTCTCAACAACTGTTTGTACTGGTAGAAGAGAAATCCCAGCTGGATTCCGAAATGGAAGCTACAAAATACTAACAGTTCCCTCCTATGAGCTTTTAAATCAATAAACATTTGTATTTAGCCAAGAGAAAGGATCAGAACAGGTGATGACCACCTTTACTCAGATTTATTGAGAGGCTCTTCCATATTACAGCTATGAGTGAATTTCTCAATTACTCAGTTTTCTCCAAAATCCCAGTAGCCACATGGACAGGATTTCACACACTGCACTCTATCCTGAGAAGTTATAAGTAACAGTTACATACTGAAGCTACCAATAACCTAGAATTGGACTGTGTATCTCAAACAATAATTACAATGCACTTTTTTTTTTCTTAATAGTTCATTTATATTAAATGAAAAATTTACCTCCAGGAGTAAATCCCTCTGTAAGTATCTGAACAGTTGAAATCTGTATAATTTCAATTTCATAGTGGCTGTCTCCATCCAAAACCAGGTATCTACATAACAGAAGAAAAATGTTTTATAAAAAATAGGGTTTTTACAATATCAAGTCCAATTCAAAGGAAAAATAAATATCATCTCTCAGTGACTCTGTTTATGTGTTTTGTGGGGTGAACAGAAAGAGAAATCAAGCAGGAAATACTGCTTTTCATTGAAGTTCTTCACTTACAGGCAAATAACCCCACAAAACCTATAGTTCAGTTTGCCAGAAGACCCTTCCAAAATATTAAAAGCATTCTTCCAAAGCTCTGCAGAAAGAAGTGAACAGAGTCTGACGTGATCCAGTCAACTAAATTATAGGGATGACCAAAGTAATGATTTGGTTGTAGCGTTAAACAACATAGTGAGTGTTACAATCATTCTGAGACATGCTTTTTTCAGTGGCTACAGATTTTGCTGCTCCCTATGATCCCATATCAGATGGCAAAAGCACTGTATTGCAGTGGTACCAAGAGGCATTATCAGTGAGTGGAAGTCCACCCTTCCAAGGCATTCTGATCCACACTGCTAGTAAATCCAAACAAACTTACTCCAAGCAAACTTACTCTGTTGTATCTGCTCTTCCCATCTGTTTCTCCAATATCCTCAGAGTATGTTACTCTTATAGTTTCTTTAGGTTATTAGATAATAATAGAGCTGTAAGTGCAACAACACTATAGTTTACAAGTGCAATTTCTATCAATCTTTCTCACCTCTGGTTGTTGGAAAGTCGACAAACCATGAGTTCAGATTTATCAGATGTTCCCAGAGTTACAAAGAATGTAGCACCTGGAAAGAAATGTTTCAGTATTCTAATGTGGAGTTCAAGAAGGAACACTTAAGTATCAAAAAGGATAATTAATTTTTACTTACTAGTACACTGAATTGGGTGTTTTAAGAGAGTAATTGAAATGTTAAACTGATTCACATCAGTAGAACACTCAAGTATAAAAAGCTGATCTTTAATTATCATGTTCTGAATCACAGGACCTTTCATATTTGCTATGTAATTTCTCCCAAACATTGTAGAAATACAGGTGATAGCCAGATGAATCTTTTAAAAATGAGGAGAGATTTGGAGGTGGTAAAGATAGGTAATTAAAGGCCCTATGTGGTCACCAGAACACAAACTATTGTTTCAGTATTAAAACAAAAAGAAAAAAGTCAGAACAATCTAATAGGATGTGACCCTCAGTTCTATGCTTAATAAACAGTAAAGACACCTTTTTTTCATTATTGAAGGCTGGCTCAGTCTTGCTGTGAGGTCAGTGAACTTCAACTTTCATGTTCTGTTTCTTCTCCCTCAAAACTGCTTTGACATGGGGAAAGTCGTTGTTGCTACATTACAGAAGTGATTCATAACTTCAAGCAGCCTACATGCCTAACCCCTTTATCTCCTCCATGCCTCATGCTCCCTGTGCTGCCTAATCCCAATACTGCTGGTCTAGGAAATGAAAAAATAACAACATCCAGCCCTGCACTCCTTCTGCATAACCTGAACCCTGCACTGAGCCTCAGTGACCCCCCAGCACTGACCCTGCACTGCTGCTGACGTGACACACAGAGCAGCAGCAAATGGCCAAGGACATCACAGCCACCACCACCAGGGCCTGTGGCTCTGCAGCAAGTCAGGAACAACTTCAGGCTTTAACTGTAAACAGGACAAGCTTTATAAAAAAGTCTTCAATTTAAAAAACGTTTGAAAACTCATCTACGTCCTCATGGCAAAGCAGAGTGAACAACGACATGTGAGCTACAGGGATGGACACGCTCCCTTCTGATTCCAGGATCTCCCCAGGAGATGTGGGGCTTGGCTTACCCACTATGGCACTATGCTGAGAGACCATCAAAAGGCACTGAAGAATCACAGAGTATTTTAAAAACTGAAAATTCAGTTTTCTAAGTGTAACCGGAACACGAATTACTGTGTTGCATGTAGTTTTAATCCTGTGCAGAATTGACCATTCATGATGATCTGCCATCAAGCACAGCTGTAGGCCACAGACAAGATCAAAGCTCTCGGATGAAGCTTGAAACAAGAACTGTATCTTGTTTGAAAATATTAAAATATTCTCTACTCTGAAGCACCTTAATCTTTCTTTAATGTAACAAAAATACGGCTAAAAGATACATTATTTCAAGAAAAATGCCAACTGCACATATATCTGTTCTCACAGGCATTGAAAATTGGTCTGTAATTAAAATCACTCTTTGTAAAGACTAGGAAGTATAAACTGAGAGGTGCAAACATTCCTAAGAAGTGTGAACCTCTCTCTAAATAAACCAATAACACAGAATTGTTACCTTGCAAACCAGAAGCACAACAAGAAAACAGCGTTTAAAGGAGACAAAACTGCAGCTTGTCAGACAAGAGGCATCACTCCGTTTACCAGAATTTGAATAAACACAAAGGAGACCAAGCAGCCCGTCTGTGCCCTGAGCCCTTACCATTCATGAGCACTTTGAGCTGTTTGTCATAGAACTCCGTTTCCTTCTGTGACACGAGGGCGCACTCCGCACACTGGCGCACGGGGTCCACAAAGCACATGCGAGGCAGAGGCACTTTTTTACTGCAGCACTTGTCACAGAAACACTTCCCACACCTCCGGCAGTGGTGCTGAGCAGGAGAGAATGTTTTGTGTGTGTTTATTTACAAAGGAAACTGCTAGGGAATAACTGGAAAGGTTACTACATTCAATCTCCTCCCCCCCAACAGTCCTGAGTGAAAGATACAAGTTAAGGGACAGGTAAAGGAAATGTAACTGTTAAAGAGGCAGAAAGAAATCTCTGAAGATTGGACACAAAGCACTTAGTGTTCAGAGCAGCATTCTAAGCCTCTGCTGGCACTCTGTAAAGATGCTTCTGAAGCAGATCAGACAGGAAAGGCCTTCTCTGCTGTCCAGCAAATCCTTCACCTCACTGTCAACAAAAATCCAACAGTGGTTTCTGGGTCCCTTCCCACTTCCAAACAAAGATCTTGGGAAACTTCCTACTGAAGATCTTCAGTGGAAGATACCACTCTTCTGTTTATTCTCAAGTTTCTCCCAAGGAAAAGAGATAAACATCTTTGTACTTAGAACCTGAAGCTATTCCTCAATCAGAAACATCAGGCAGCACAGTAAAAATCCAACGAAGTTGCAAAACCAGGACAAGTACTGCAATGTGTTTCACAGTCCTAAATCTGCAACAAGTGGCTTGTGTTCCAGATCACTCCTGGGGTGTGACAGTGCCAGCAGATCTTCCTGATGCTAGTTCTTGTGACAGAACAAGTATTCCCAGGCAAGCAGGAACTAATTTGTGGCTCAAAGCAAGCCTGAACAGTTTGATAAAAGGAACTGATACACTGCAGCTTTGGTCAGTGTTAGGCTTTCTTTCTGAATATTATGCAAACACCTCTGGAGCACCTATTTCCCAGGGCTAGCTGCAATTGCTTCCCAAAGGTAACACAAGGAAACACAGCATTCTGTTATCTGGAGTAACATATGTGTGCCTGGTTTAAAATTTCTCTTTTCCTCTCCCTCCAAACAATAAGTTAAAAAACATTGACTTTGTCACTGCACTGCACTACATTTCCACATCACTTTCACAAGGACACGCTAAGAGAGCGTCAATGTAGTTATACAAGGGAATGATATTCCCTCTTAAAAATCATTGTTGGCCTTTTTGGGGAGGGTGCTTTCCTTCTCCATGTTGTATTCTGGACACCAGCATGCACTCTGCAGTGACCTGCTGTTAGTGAGTTATCTTCATGCAGTGAGATACACACTAATTATGGAGTTTACACTTTAATCAGAAATTCTCTCTTCCAAACCCAAGATAAATCCTGGTTTACTTTTAGAACAGAAGGAGAATCTGAGTTTTGGTTCTCTACATTTTAACAATATGGTTCTTTAACATGAGAATATCACTCATTACTCCTGAAAACATTTTTGCTTAGCTTTCCACAACTAATTTTTCTCCCCAAACACAACTGAATTAGTTGATTTGTTTGCAATGTCAGTACTGATGTTAACAGCCCACTCCAGCATGAGTTCC
Source organism: Calyptomena viridis (assembly GCA_013390005.1). Taxonomy (NCBI): domain Eukaryota; kingdom Metazoa; phylum Chordata; class Aves; order Passeriformes; family Eurylaimidae; genus Calyptomena; species Calyptomena viridis. The sequence continues at coordinate 27,574 of WEIV01003211.1, forward strand.
TCTAACTCTTCCTTTGACTGTAAATCCTGTGGGTACCCAGTAATTTGGAAAAAACCCATGTATTACAAATTGAGCAACTAGAATTCAAAAGGAACAGAACTAAACCCGAGAAGGACTCTGCTCAGAAAAGGCAGAAAAGAAAGAAAAATTAAGTTACATTAGACTTTGTAGGGTACATTTAACTCAAAATAAATCCATCTTAGTATTTTACAACAGTTACTGCTTTACCTTTCATTGATTTCTCTTACCTTTCTAGTTATGAAGTCAAATTTTGTATCACACTGCATACATCTTGGGCACTAGAAAACAGTACAAATTAAGATTAATATAAAAAATTTCTAAATCTGTAATTCTACCACCATATACAAAGAATGATATTTATATTATGCCTATAATAGAAACACCTCCAACAAATTTCTATCTTCTATCTTTCCACCACGGATAGCTTTCATTTAATAGTGATGTAGCAAAATAATGTCATCCCTGTTTGTTAGACAAAAAAAAGCTGTCCAACTTCCCCACTGATGGTGCATCTTGCCAGCAGGCAAAACTACATCTCAGAAGTACTTTCCAGGCTTGATTATGCTTGGCTATCCAGACAGTCCTATATTCCAGAGTCAACTGTTTTTATACAAGTTGAGTTTATACATCCTCACTGTATTGTACTGTGATGCTCTACAGACTCTCTAAAACATGGTTTATATATTTTAATGCTGTCACATTATTGAAACCTGCTAGGAGGTGCTTGGTTTTCTTCCAAGCCACCAAGACCTAATTTTTATTCCAGCTACAAAAAGTCACTTCCTGAAATATCTCCTTCCAAAAACAAGCTTACACACCCCACACTCCTCCCTAAAGAAATGCCAGAAAAAAATTGAAGAAGTTTCTTTCTTGCAACTGAGTTTAAGGGGTGACAGTTTTGATTGTCTCAACTACCAGAAGTGATCAGTGACTGCTGGACAATAAAATTTTTCTGTATAAGAGACACCTACTAAAGGGCTGATACTGAGCCATTGGATCACTGGATTTTCAAGAAGATTTTACATATTTTTACCCACCATATCAAAACACACCCTCTGGGGCTTATAATGCAATTATTGCTGAATTTACTTGCAAATATTAATGCAAAATTACACCTGACATCTGACTCAGGAGAACATGGCTAGATCCTGAAGTAAGTTTTATAACTCTAGAAAATGAAACTCCTCAAACCAGACTCACACTGCAGCAGAATGTCATCTTAAAACACATGCCCTAAGCTCAGCAGCTGCTATTTGCCAAGCACACAGTAATCACCCTTTTGCCTTTAATTAACATATTTCAATACTTAACTCTCTTTTTTCCTACAAATCCCTTCTGGTTACATCTTCTACTGGGGGACTTTTTCCTCCAGCAGACACTCAATCACTGGCACAAATTCAACAGCTACAGCCAAAAAAATATTATAACAGCTAATTTAAAAGTTCTCTAGAAACTTTTCATGTTCTTTTGAAGTGCAAGCTTGTTAACAACTGGCAATAGTTTATATGAAACATCCTGATGTCTAAAAGGTGTTTAACACAGAGAGTAACAGCAGTCACTGTAATGGAACATAAATAGCTACTTGCAGAATTTGTTACAACAAGATGTTCCTAAATCCCACACAAAAGAGAACTACAGGTTTTCCTGACCTGTTTCAAATAACACACAGAACTAAAGCACCCAACCACCTCTTTTCACAATGGCTGAAGAAAAGCTTATTCCAACACTCACTGATGAATAACCTTCTGCATGAAGCAATTTCAGCATTGCCCAGGTTCCATCTCTGTGACAAGCAGTTCTCTACAGCTAATACCACATCCTACTCTACATTAGTCTTGACTTAGTGATTTAATTTTTGATGTGTACCTTAACAGCTTGTCTAGCACCCTGACATGGAAACAATTTTGTAATACGTTGAATTTACTTGGAGTCTCATTAATTTTACTAATGCAAATATGTGGGAGATTCTTTGGTTAGGTTTTGGTGATGGGGGTTTTTTGGTTGCTTTGGATGTTTTGAAGGGGTTGGGGTTTTTTTGTTTGTTTCTTTGGTTTTTGTCAAAAAGCACAAAGCACAAGTCACAAACTAGAGGGGGGAAAAAACCCCAAACTCTTCTAAATACTGTCCTACATAGATTTCATACACAATGTTATGCTAAACATACAAGTGGTTTTCAGGAAGGAATAATATTATCCATCCTCTTATTTAACACAAACTCTATAGAAAAATATTTCTGAATTCCAGACCCCTGATGATAAGATATATGTGCCCTGATATATAGAGCAGTCATAAATAAATCACAAGTCAAATGGCATATGGAAGTTGGCACAACAGAATGGGATTTTCTCAGGAAAATGTTCTGACACAAGTAGGTTCAATACACTGTTCCTTCAAGGCATTTCTGCTTTAAGTAACCAGAACCAAGTGAACACATTTGCATAATACCAACTTCTGCTTTGCCTGGGACAAGATCTTTATTGAAGAACATCTTGAAAGGTGAATTTTTCCTCTTCATCCATACACTGACAGAATTAGAGTGACAAGTACTGAATTAAGCTTTATTGCTTGAAGGATTTTATCACGTTCAGAGAGAAGGAAGCACAATGTCCAAGTTACTTTCGTGTCTTCAAACAAAAAGATGTGAAGTAAAAAATTAAATAAAAATTCACATCACCAGGACATTGATTTCATGTACAATCAACCACTGACCACAACAACCAACAATGCAGATATTTGACAACTTCATCTAGCACAAGGAAAATGGAAGGACATCCAAAAGCTGTTGGATTAATTTAAAAATACTGACAACTGGTTCATTACAAATCGAGTGGAACTTCTCGGGTGTTTGCTCAAGTGTGATAACTAATTTTCATAATACCACAGATCCAGCCAGGCATGAGAATCCCATGGATGGACAGGAAGTTATAGTTACACTTCACATGCTTTATTTGCATGTACAATAACAAAGTGACTCAAGAAATGATGCACAGGAACACCTGGCTGAGCTCAGGAGCACAGTGAACCTTTGCAAGGAGCTGCCCAAATCCCACCCTGGAACACACCTGACCAAAGCAGCTGATGCTCAGAGAGGACCAAGCTGTGGAAAGCTGGGTTCCCTCCTTCAGCAACTGAGGAGCCCCCGGGAATTGCCTTCACCACATCTGCAACTCCTCTGAAGCACACAGTGTTCCTCAGGCACAGCTGGATCTGCTGCACAGCTGGATGTCACGAGGCCTGGCCACCTCTGCAGTCAAACTCACAAACCTGACTTGCTTCCTAGTCCAATATTTCCTTTACAGAAACATCATCAGTTGAGCTCTGCTGGTGAAATTCTGGGTCAGACAAGGCACAGGCAGTGACCAGCATTTTAAGCTCTGTCTCAAGTTTAATGATGCTCAGGACAGATTTTCACGTTATCCAGCCCAGCTCACTATCTGTATTACAAACAGGACCACCAAAAGTAAGGTTTTCCATAGTCCTGCCTCAGTCTTACATGTCAAAATCCTCAAAATCACTCATATTTTAAGACTGTATAATCTTATGACATAGATTTAAATTATTTAATCTTATTTCAATGCTATATAAGTTTCACAAAACAGCCATAACTTTTAGGTGGCTTTACTTTAAAGAAAATAAGACAGCAGACTCTTCCTGCATAAGAAAAATAAAGCTACTGAATTCTGCAAAGCAGAAGCCAGTGGATTTGGAAAGCCAGATTAGCATTTGCTAATACCAGTCAAGGTCTTGTCCTGGACAAAGACACTTTTTTTTTTTAATTACCTCTGACATAACAACAACAGCAACTGTTCTCAACAAATTCATTAACTAGGTAACACTGTCTCTTTAATTTCATTTTTTAACAAAAACATGGGTTTTATAAAGCTTCCCTGTGTATCACATACCTTACTTACTTAACAAAAAGTTTGTAACATATTTGGCAATTGTTAACTAAGGGGATGTCAGGACTTCAAACTACTTCAAGAAATCTAGTGAAATAACTAGTTACAAAATAACAATTCATATCCGTAATCTTACATTAACAAATGCATTTAAAACATTTGCCAATAAAACACTTTCTCTCAACAGCAAATATCACTGGGCCTGATGCAAAGATAACATTCAGTCACATTCAACACATTCAGTCCAGCAGACCACAGGGAAAAGCTGAATTTTACAAGGAATGAATACCTGCAGTACGACTGTAACAAACTGAAATTACCTCAGACTGATGTATCCAAAATACACAGACTTAACTCTTAAATATATCTAACTGGTTTAAATAAATCCTACCACAATCCTCAAAAAACCTTCAGTTGAATTAAGACAGGTCTGTGTATTAGACTGAGTTTTAAGGACCTCGTTTTACTTAACGCAACTGCTCTGCTATAATCAAGAACTACCGACCTGCTAAACTGCATTTCAGAAGCTCAGGGAGAAAACTAGTTTCAATTTAACTGTTGCACAAATGACATCCCCGATAGCATTTTCCTGATGTCAGGAATCAGGTTTCCAGGGGAGTGCACAGGGTTGCAGCAACTCACCCACGCGGCAGGAGGGAAGCACAAAGGGAAGCCACTTGCACAATAACAGCTCGGACTGTGCTACAAACTCACGGATAAACCCCACACCCCACCTGCAACTCACCCAGAGCCCCAGAGCACACAGGGGGCCGGCGGGGGGGAACCCGGGCAGCACAGCCCGGGTGCCTTCAAAGGACACTCTGCTACGGCCACTGGAAATTCGCCTTACCCACACTTCGTGTACGACAGAAAACAGCTGCTACCGATGCATTTTCTGAGTATGGAAGAGAGCGACTTGAGAAAATTCACACAAGGTAATACAGCAGACCTCCTGTTTAAAATAAATCGGAAAAAGTCGCTTTCCACAGTTTTGCTACTTCGGACAAAACCAGCAACTGAGCTGCAGGTTGGCCTGAGCTGCAGGAGCTGTGCTGGCAGAGTCTCCCCAGTTATTAATTATCACTTTTACACAGAACTTTCTGCCTCAAAAGATACCAGGCAGGGGCAAAAACTTTCTTCCTCGCTCCTAACCACGGGAGGACACGGCGTTCCCACACAAAACAGACCAGCCCGTCCCTATCTGCCAAAGAATGGCTTTGTTTGAGGACTCCCTGCTTAAATTCACATTGGTCATCTAAAATAAATCTTCATTCCCGTCACATCTAAACGCACTGGCACTTGTCCACACCACGGAACGCTGGCAATAAATAAATAAACAAACAATGGGTTCTATGTTGTGTTAGCATCTGGCTGTAGGGACTGGCAACAAATAACACATATTACATGGAGTTACATATCATATCACGATCGCATTATAAATATTTAAAGTTCACTTGATAAGTATTTAAAAGTAAAGTTGGCTGGAACAGTCTAAGTTGTTCACTGCTTGTTTAACACTACGAACATTCACATCGGAGCCAGAAGGGCTGTTCCAACTCAGCCTTATCGCCTTTAGTAATTTGTATAACCACTTTTAAATCTTCAGAATCACCTTTACAAGCATTTAAAGCAACCCCGCACTCCTCGCTGCACTTTTAACTCTGCGAGCCGCTCGCCAGTTTTTGTGACGGGGCTGCACACCCCTGAGGAAGGAGTGACAGCCCTACCCTTGTACCCTTTAATCCATTAACCTAAGGGAGACACACAGAGAGGGAAGGGGAAACGGCGAAGGGGAAGGGGATAAGGGAAGGAGAAGTGCGGCGCCCCCGCCCCCTGCGATACCTCCTTATCGGGCACCCAGGGCGGCTCGTCGAGGCCGAAGGGGCTGCGGGCGGAGCGGAGCTCGGGCACCATGCGCAGCCCGCTGGGGGAGCGCACCAGCTTCTTCGCGTCGCCGCCCGACATCTTCCCCCGCCGCCGCCGCTCCACAGCGGGACGGGCATCGCCGCC
>WEIV01003211.1:34510-59915 GCA_013390005.1 Calyptomena viridis
GGGCAGCGAGCGGCGTCCCGCCCCCGCGCGAGCGGTGCCCTGCCATTGGCTGCCCTGCCGGGGCCGTCGCTCAGAGGAGTTTTGATTGGCCCGCGGGGGGTGAGCTGCTCTCTGATTGGCTGCGGTGGCAGCGGGGTGTTCGTGGCGCGGTGTCCGTCTGTCCGTCCGTCCTCACTGCGCTCCCCGGTGCCCGTGGGACGCCCCCTCCTGCCCCGTGAGGCGCTCCTGGTGTTTCCCCGGTGCCTCATTTCGTGTGAGCGGAGCGTGCGCGATGTCCCGGAGCCCTGCGGCCGAGGGTCGCCGTGACCATGGTCGGTCTCAGTAAGTTTCGGCTTCCAGCCCTGGTCAGAGTGTCGCTTCGAATCGGTATCGCTTACAAGTAACTGTGTCTTCTCCTGTTTTCGTTCCGCCATCAGCAGAATGACATCAGCAGTTTCTCCTCTCCGTGTTGGGAAGGGATTGCGCATAAAGTCATATATTCTCCCACAACTCCCGGGTTTCTGCTGCAACCCTTTATAAGGATTATCAGAATGCCAAGAACCTCTCAGTCCTCCTCTAGGCAGCAAAGTGCTCTACTATCGTGGTTTAGACCGAAGTATTAAAAGAACTCTTTAGTGTTGTTAAAAGAAACAGAGTTCCACGTTTTAATGTTAATTTTACTTTTAGGTAATAAGCGTATATTTGATTGCCCAGTGTATGAGTAGTCCTGGATCATCCCAAATTGTGTGTGAGATTTTTTTCTAGTTATGAATGAAAAGTTGATGTAGAGAATGGCAGGATAGAATTGACTGTCCAGTGTATTTGCAAGTTTCAGTCCAGGGCAAAAATGCTCTGCAGAAGTACAGGCAATTAAAATTACTATTAGTTTTTGACTGCAGAATTATTAGTTGAACTCTTTAATAGGATGTATGTAAACAGCCATCTGAGAGGACTTGTGCCAGTGGGCTGAGTAATTGTTACCTCTGTAAGATAACTGATAAATACATTGTTAAAAACAACAAAAAGTCCTAGAAATTTTTGACACTGATTTATACCTTTTTTTTTTTTCCTTGCATGTATCTGCAATAAAAGCCCCTTTAATCACAGATGAGCTGCCCGGTGTCAGGAAATGGATTGGAACCAGTTTGACTTGAACCCTAAAACAATTGCTGCCCTGAAGAAAGGTAAATTTAATTTGCCAATGTCTCACCAACACATCTATCTTCCTTTATATAACTCTGTGTACTGTGGGTGTAGGCATATAGATGGACACTGACATTTTAGAACTGTAATTAAGTATTTCACAGAGTTTTTTGAGAGATTAGAAGTGATGGCTTTTGCCCATGGTCCAATAATCATTTTCCAAACGATTTTATAGCATGTGTTGATACGTTTAAAGTGAGTGTTGCCTGCTCACCCTACAAGAATGGGGCACAGACAAACTTTAAGCAAATGAGTTGCAGAAATTGGCAGAACTTTCCTGTGTAAGACTCTACTCCAGCCAAAAGTATTCATAAAAATTCTTCTAATTTCAGCTGACATAAAATCAGTAAAAGAGATTTTAAACCTGTCTGGAGCAGACTTGCAAAGACTGATGAAACTCTCCAGTGCAGAAATACAGTGCCTGCTGAAAACAGTCTCTCACACACTGAGGAGAAACAGCATGGTCACAGGTAATGTACTCATTGCAACAAAAGGGGTCTTTTTAAAGCTTAAAATAACTGTCACTGGGAGAGAATATGATTCTGGCTCCTCCTTGACAGAGTAATGTGGTTCTGAAAATGAGAATAAATGTTTTTATTGCACTGTAGTGAATTATTTAACTGTCCTAAGGACAGCTCGCCTGAGACCTGATGGTAGATGGAAATGGATAAGTGTTATTCCTCAGATCAAGCCTGCTTGAAACAGGACAGGATGATTCTCCAGTCTGAAAAACTTAATTAGAGGAACAAAATATTTCCTTTTCCTTTCTCACTCACTCTCTTCATCTTTCTCACTATTTTCCTTTTGGACTAAGACTAGTTGCAAAACTTATATGTTGAAAGCTCTACAAACTAATTTGCTATAAAAACCCCATTCCAAATCAATCAGGGCACAATAATTCCTCCTGTACAAATGCTTCATGGCAGTTCTGTACTGAAAATTTATTTTCTTGTGGTTGCATTTATCTTCAGGCACAGATGCCTGCTGTGCTGTTTTATACTCTGCTCTAGCTTTCCATTTCCATAATTGCTGTGCTTGAGCCTTGTCAATGTTCTCAGAGTGTAGCTTTCCACAGGGACAACTTAGAGGCAGAGAAGGGGAAAAAAAAAAGCTGGAGAGGAGGAAAGGACTTGGTGTAAATGATCAATTTTTTATCAGATATTCAGTAGTAGGCCTTGTGGGGAGAGGGAGGTGGGGAAGACCAGGTTGAATTAGGAACACTTTCCATCAACAAAGAAAGCATCCCTTGTAGATATAAACCTGGCATACAGCCTCTATTTTGTATCATTGTGTGTTAGAAAGACAATAAATTAAACTCCTTCTTTCTTTTTTATTTTTAATTGTTAAAAAAATCCCAAACCCTGCAGCACTTCAGCTCTACCAAGACAAAGATCATCTCACCTCTCAGTGCCAGAAGCTGAGCCTGGGGTGCCCAGTGCTGGATAACTTGTTAAAAGGTGGCATTCCTTTAGTGGGAATCACAGAGCTTGCTGGGGAAAGTTCTGCTGGGAAGACTCAGATTAGTTTACAGCTGTGCCTGTGTGTGCAGTATCCTTACAAATATGGTGGATTAGAGTCTGGTAAGTGCTGAAATGTAAATACTGATTAATTTGCCATTTGGAGGAATATACTGTCTTTAGGAACATCATTGAAGTAGATTCACATGTTCAATGCATGTCTAAATTCAGTAGTTAGTGAGTAATGCATCTTTAGAGAGGGAAAAGCATGCTGTGCATGTGTCCTGCAGCACAGGATAATTTAATTCAAAATTATTGTTGCCTTTTGGCTGCTGTGTTAAACTAAATAGACTCAAACAATATAAGAAAAGTGTTGCTGTCATGAGTACTCATTGACTCCTCAGGTAACAACCTCAGCAAAACAGCTGGACAGGTAATTTCCCACAGCCATCTTGGGTACATGGTATGTATTCCCTAGTTGGGGATTTGAAATTTCAAAGAATGTTTGGTTTGATAAACAATAATTATAGTGATTGACAGCGTAAAGGTGATGAAAATGTAATTGAAGAAAGGTGACATTGTTTTGTACCTGTGATTTCCCAACATTTGCCAAAGTGATGTCTTTAAGCAGAATTCTAAATACATAGGTTTATTCTTTTATTTTTGTATATTTTTCCTCCTTCAATGGCATTAACTCCTGAATTTTTTTTGTACTGTTCTATGCTGCCTTAGACAGGGAGGAAACTTGTGTCACTTCTTATAATTTGGTATCCTGTTAGTCTGCCTTGGGTGTGTTTTCACTGTGACCTTGCTGTTCCTTCCATGCACCACTGGCTTTATCTGGCAGCTCAGTGGTTTGTTGTGGGGAAACTTAATAATTCCTTGAACTGTATCCACCCATGTGGAAAAATCATGGAATGTAGAAATTAAGACCTTGCTTAAAGAGCCATAATTAGCTGGTGTTTTTCCATTACTTATGTCGTTAATCAGAGCAGAAGCAAGTATTTTGTTTGATTCCTTGGTGTGTTGCTGCTCACTGCTGCACATGGAATTCAAATACATTTTTATTAGTGCTCCAGCACTTCTCCCTGTGTCTGTTGAAGTAAAGGAACAAACCAGAACGAGGTACAGAAGAAGGTGACCAGTGTTCTAATGGCACTCTTGTCTCTGGTACCAGATTCCAGACTTGCTTGTAGGGCTACAGAATGGCAAGAGTTTTTATTATTTGTGGTTGAAGATGCTTCTGTTGTTTTATGCCCCAGGCACTTGGTGCTGTTAAAATTGCTTTGCCGTGTCTGTTCCCACATCTACCCACTCCCAAGTATTTCATGGAAGGCAGGATGGAATGGCCATCATAGCAATCCTGTGAGAGAATCAGAGCACTCTGGAGGGCTGAGAGGACAGAACTTGAAGGTATAGAAAGTATAAATATCCTGCTCCTGAAGTTGGAGAGCTAAGGAAGAGGTGCAATCCTAATTCTTGCAGTTCTTTCTTCACAGGGTGGTATGTTGCCATCTGTTAGACTAAACACAGTCATGGCAGCAGATACTGTTTGCATAACACTTAGGAAATGAAATTTCATTTCTTTGCAGTCTATAAATAAGGGTTGTGTTGAGTCTCTGATGAGAAATACAAAAATTAAAGCTTATGTTAAGTATGAGGAGTTTTATTCTTTGGGAAACTTGAAGAGAACAGCAGTGCTTAGAAACTCTCACAGAACTTTAGCATTACCAGATTAGTCTCAGTGCTAAAACTTTGCTACTGATTTAAAATTATGGCTGGTTGTATTTTTTGACTGCTTAGAGACTTTCTTAAGAAGTGATGTTGAAATACATGTCTTGAAACAGTATAGATTTATTCTGCATTTACTTCATTTAATTTAGTGCTAGGCTTGTTTATAATTCTCAGTGCAAGGAGGTTGGCAGCAAAGAAGTCCTGAAAGTAAATGAAGGCATCTTTTGCCTCCAGGACATCTTTCTGCCATTCTAGGAATTTCTGTTGTGTTCCATTGCATATTGGCTGAATTTATTTTATATGCCCATATTCATAAGTAATACGTGAATATAACGGGACAAATTAATATCCATATTAGTATTCTGAATTAGAAAACAATGTTTGCTATTGATTCTTGGTAACAAGCTCATTTGGTGCATGACAAATAATGTTCAAAGGAGTCAAAATTTGTCCTTTATGGGGGAGGGTTTTTTTAGTGGGTTTTATTTTTGTTTGTTTGATTTTTGGGGACACTTTTTGTCAACAAGCAGCATAGCATATTTATTGGCCTGAATAATAGATTTGATAGCTGATACCTGTTTGGTTTTTATGGAGGAAAGATGCTTAAGTGATCACTGACTGGCTCCTTAAGAGTCTCTCTCAGTTTATTTCTCAGAAGTGATAACTACCCTGACTCTTGACAGTGTTGGCAGCACAATGCCACAGGCTTTTCTGTTTGTGTTGTACTGGTCTCCTCTTTTTATTTAGGTTCTGACAACACATTTACCTTTAAAGAAATGTGACTGTTAAGGGCTTTTGCCTCATAATTAGGCTTTGGCCTTTGATACTGAATTTAGTAATTTATCAGTCTTTTCTAGCCCTACAAAACTAAGCTGAGGCAGCAGATATTCACTGGAGCAGAAATGTTCTTAAGAAGGAATTAATATTCTTTATCCTTTTTTCACAAGTGTTTTGCAAAAAAAAAAATAACCTGAATAACTGTGTTCACTTGAACTTTAAAATTGATTTTACCAAGACTGTATCTATTGATCAGGATATTTTAATAATTGTGGTTGCTTGGCTAGTGGAGCAGAGAGGACAATATTTTTGCTTCTCCAGCTGTTCTTTTTTGTCTGCAGGTATTACAACTATAGGATTACTTTGTTTGCCTCAATTTATTTTTTTATGAGGTGTAAGTGTGAAACTGAACTACATTTGCATATATATTTGTAACAGAGCAGATTGCTGGATTGTTTTATACTGTTCTGCTTCTGCCTTTTGTTTGTACCTCTCTTATGGGAGTTTTACATTCCTTTTTCTCTAGGTAAATTAATTTGGGAAAATATGTTGGTGGTTTTTTTCAGCAAGTTTCTCAGGTTTTCTGTTTTGAAGTGTCTTGAATGTTGCAATAACTCTGGATCAAAATACAATTATTTAATCAATGGAGCTTAATCTATCTAGAAATTAAAATCTGCATCTGAAAAAAAAACTCAACTATGAAATCTGAAGTAACAGACATTCCATCCTTTTTAAGTAAACCAAGGAGAAGGAATGTACTGCTCAAGGCAGGTCTGGTTTTTAGAAAACAGATGATTTCTCTGTAAGCCAGTATTCCTGGTACAGAAGTCTTTCAGAATAGGGTAGTATTGTGCAAAAGGCACTCAGCTTTATTAGCAGTGGTAGCTGAGAAGTCCAGAATGTTTTTCTTTAGGAACTGTTATCTCAACACAAGTTAGCACAGGTTTTGTGAGTATGAAATTCAGAAACCACATGGGCAAGGAAGCTGCATATCTTAGTGGGTTTTCTTCCTTTATTTACTTGGGTTTGAATTTGCACCATTATGATTTTCAGCTTTGTGGTGTAACTGTTGCAATATGTGATTACCTTGTCCGGGTGAGTATTTGTGCTAGATACACATCATGTCAAATTCATGATTGGGGATTTTTTTTGACTTATTGGCTTTCTAGAAATCATAAAACCGAGTTTATGATAGGAGTGCACAAAGTGCCCTTAGTAAAGATACTCACCTGCCTATCTGATACTCAGCTGTCACTGTCGAGTTGGAAAGTGATATGAAAATTAGTCCAATTAACCTAGGAAAAAACTCAAGAAAATTAATCTTCACTTAATTAACTGTTTAATAATTAGCTATTTAAAAAGCTTCAAGCAGTTAAGCAATATAATTAATAGTTTACCACGTTTTTCTTGCCTGAGCTTCATAAAGATTCAGATAGTATTCCACAAGCTGCTGATGTCACTGTAAAATTAATGGATTTGAGTAAATGTGGAGTCATTTTCTCCTTTTTTTTTTTAATTTTCCTCTGTTGCTGATGGACATTTGTTCATGTGCTCATTTGTTTCTACAGGTGTTGTGGATGACTTCAGTCATTGCAATTACCAAAGACAGCATTTATGCCCACAATTTCCATGCACCCAAATGCTAGGAAAAAAGAGGGAGAAGTATAAAAAATATTCATGGTTAAAATTCTTAGTTTCTTGTATGTTGTATTTCAGAATTTGTGATCAGATCTTTCTGCTCTGATCACTAAAGCTTTATTGTGGTCCTTATTCACTGTCAAATATAAACTGCAAACAGCCCTCAGTTCCCTCTTAGAGAAGTGTATTACATACATAATGAAATGGAGAATTAAGAATGGAGACCATTCTAGTGATAAATGCTATTGGCTGCCAGGGCCAAGGAGAGTAAAAAGGAGCCAAAGTATACTTTGAACCTGTCATTAGGTAGAATAGAAATAGAAATTGTGGAAACATTTCAGTACCTCCTATGTGAGGTGTGAATGATGGTAAAGTGTTTTTCTAATAAATTAATGTTATAATTGGGGAAGGTCTTTAACTCTCACCTGTCAAAGACAATTTTTTTTTAATTAGTGGGGATGGGTACATTTTTTTGCATTACCTGACAGCTTTCTGAGTTTTCTAACATTTCACATGTGAATTTACAGTGGGACTGGGGAGAGTTAAGGTGAAGATGCAGTTTTAGTCTTAAAATAAATTGAGCTTAGACTCGTGTTTGTCTCATATAGAAAAGTCTCAAGATTCAATACCCTGTTCTATACAGGTATCCATCCACAAAGTATTTTCATTGATATAATAACCATTAATTTTACTTGCTCTAGTCCTGAGATCTTTTCTGTTTTCATTACTGGATACAGTTTCTTATGTTTTTCAGTGGAATATGTAGAGGATTCTGGAAGTTGCATCTAGAATTGGGACTTTGCACTCCCTGGAGAGCCAGTGTAGGGAGGGACCTTTGGGGTGGAAATGTTCAGGATGTCTCATGTTGGCAGACACTCACCTGCCAAGCTGTGTTAGCAGCTTCAGCCACTTTAGTGAGTGGGCTTAATCCTTAGATGTAGCCCTGTAAACTGTTAATTCTGATTAGTTCTGCAGTAACAGTAACAGGTTTTTTATAAAGAAAACACTGCATGTATTTCTGCTTTCTTTTCCCAATGTCTTTGACGTCCAAACCAGGACAATGGGTATGGTTAATTTTCTCTGCAATAGTGTGATTGAAGTATAATGTTCTCTATCTAATTACCACTTTCAGGAGGAGTTAATTGGAATGAAGTTGGATCACTGATCCTCTTTAAATGGCTTAGAAATTGTGTCAATCAGTGCCCCTCCATAGGTAAATTTAAAACTAAGAAGCTTGAAAACACTGAGTGGCGTGAATCAAAATACTGGTTGTACTGGTTTTGGCTGGGATAGATAATTTTCCTCATAGCTAAGTGCTGGTTTTTGGATTTTGGACCAAAACAGGGAGACCAAAACAAAACAGACAAAACAGTGTCACTCTGTGGGTTGGATGAACTATGATATTCTGGTAACCCAGGGGTAGGTGGCCAGGTGTTCCACAGCTGTGCACAAGGAGTGTCACCCAGTGGAGAGGACAAAATCCATTTGTGTCAGCAGGCACCAAAAACCAGAACTAGCCACTACAGGAAAGTCACAGGAATGAAGTTTTTATTCATCATCGATTCAGTGTGGTTGCAAACAAAGTAATGTGAATTTCCAGGTCCATATGTGTAGCTTTTGAGTGCAGAATGTCTCACATAATTTGTGTGCTGTTAAGAAAAGTGCATGTATAAAAGCCCTGCTGTAATCACAGGTGTTTCCTTGGCTGTAGGGGCTGTCTACATTTGTACAGAAGATGTGTTCCCAAGTAAACGTTTGCAGCAACTCATAGATCAACAACATAAGCTGCGTGCAGATGTTCCAGCTGAAGTCATACAGAAGATCAAATTTGGAAACAGTATTTTTGTTGAGCATGCAGCAGACCTAGTAAGTAGTGGCACAACATAAGAATGCAGAGTTATTACACAGTAATCCAGTAACCACGGGTTTGGTTTCTTTATAAAGGAGATGTTTCAAAAGGCTGAGAATGGACTAAGATCTGTAATGAATAAATACTAATTAATCTGCAATTTGTTTTTAAAGAACTGTCTATTAGAGTTTTATTTACTATCCTGACTATCCTGCAATGTAACACCAGAGTTGTTAAACAGCAGATGGGAGGAAAGGATACAAAAAATGATGCCTGGAATAGGTAATGGCAGAGCATCACCACAGCAGTGCAGCTGTCTTGCCCCTCTACCTGTAAGGTGTCAGAGTAGAACTGGAGGAGGAAATACACAAATTTCAATAGTGTATTCTTGCCTTGTAAACCCACTTCTTTGTGCTTTTTTCTTAAATAGCCACAAGTATGCTCTTTATTGGTAGAAAGTCAGAAGTTCCGTTTTCTCTAGTGCTTGAAAGTAGCACTTGGTATATCATTCCAATTATTTAATTATAGTTTGTAAGTGTAAGAAGATCTTGTAAATTAGTTTGTCCCATTTATCCACTGAGTGGTCCAGGCAGCAGCTAAGCCACTTTTTCCATGCCCCTTTCATTAGAAATATTAATTAAAATTCTAATGGTAATTTCTGGAAACTGCAGAGTTTGTTTTTGTAAAAAGGAGATAATTGTTCTTCAGTAGCATGTAAATCACTCTAAAATAACTTTAAAAGTAAAACCCTGTACACACTGGTAAGTCCAACACAACAGATTACTACAATTCATTGTTGCTCTGTATAGACTCAGTTTGTGTATATCCCTATACATGGAATGCATTGCTGTATAAAGACAGGCAGATTACAGCAACTGAAGTAGAAACCCAAGGCATAATTGTGTTCTTTATTTTCTTTCACATCAGAAATTATTTTTTACTTGCTCTGTTCTGAAGAACCTGGTTGTTCATGTATTCACTTGAAAAGAATGAACCCTGTATGAGCAGAAGTGTTTGAAGGCAGCATAGTTTCCTGTAGATATAAAAAAAGAAAAAAGCCTTTGATATGATAGTATCATTTACTTTGTGAAAAGCAGCTCTTTTAGTAGGAATAGATCTTACTGTAACTCAGGCTTGAAAATTAAGGTCCTGTCCAACCCTTAACATTTTCTGATTCTATGAAAATGGTAATGGTTTAGGATTGGTTTAAGTGAAAGCTGCAGGTAACTGTAGGGTGCAGTTTGGCCTTTTAATTTTTTTCATAACTAAAACCACAAGATGTTTGCAAGAAATAGTTGCTGATGAGACTCTGAGATCCACCAGCTCCCTCAGCTCGTGTTGTGCAGTGGTGACACCCGGAGTTACTCTCTTGGTTTGACCAGTGGAGTTCTTTGCCCTGTTTGACTGCTGCCTGTGTGTGGTAGGACACCTTCCACAAGTGCATCACCAGGAGGCTTTCCCTGCTGCTGGCGAGGGGGATGGTGAGGCTGGTGGTCATCGACTCCATTGCTGCCTTGTTCCGCTGCGAATTCGGGATTTCGGAGTCTGTTACGAAGGCTCGGTATTTGCAGACCTTTGGAGCACAACTTCACAGCTTAAGCACTAGATTCAGGACTCCAATAATGTGCATTAATCAGGTATGACATCAAAATTGCTTCTTATTTTGTAGGGACCACTTAATGAGTGGCTGGAGGGTGATGGTGCAATCTCTGTATGCAGGTTTAATGGTGGTGTATTTTCCACTGTCAACAGAGTATTAATGGCTGATGGACACTTCCTTAAACTGATGTGCTTTAAACTAGTAAATTTTAAGTACTCAAAGTTAAGAACATCGCCTGAGCTTTTATAGACTGTTAGTGTTCTCAAAAGTTGTCCAGTAAATCTAACAAAAATAGATATGTATATCAACTGCACAAAGCATCAAACCAAAATAAGAGAGTTCATTCTGAAAACTGGCTTCAAATGCTGTTTGCCAGCAGGATTGCTCTGGGAACTCTGCAGGCACAGTTATATTCCAGGAGACAGTGAAACACCAGGGGCTTTGCTGCATTTTTGTGGAGCTCAGCATTTTTGTGTAACTGCTGAATTTACTGAAGCACTAGAGTGCATGTGCTGGCTTTAGCTGAACCAAAAAAAGCCACAATGATACTGGTCAAAAAGAGTATCATTCTGAGAAAACAAGGCAATACACTTCTCTTAATCCATTCACAAACTGAAGGAGCACATGAATGCTGGAGGTGGAACTCACACTTGGAAATACGGCGTCAGAAAGGGATGAGTCAATTTGCAAGCAGATCACTGCTGGGAAACTTCAGAGGTCAGGAAATCATGGAGAACAGGCCACCTTTTGGGAATTTGGAATTCAGCACTTTTTAACTCCAGCTACAGTTTTGTGAGTGGTTTTTTTTTGTTTGTGTGTTTTTGTTTGGTTTTTTTTAACAAATTAAGCATCTAGAAGTACTTTAATTCATATAGGCTGTAGGTAAATAGTTCTAGCACTCTGAACTCAGTTGGTACTTCACAACTCCTTTTTAGCTTGCCTTGAAAGAATAATGATTAATAACCTGGATTTTCTTACCTGTGTTCCCTTCCCTGCCCTCCTGCTTGGTGAACACACAAGCACAGCTCAGCTGCAAACCTTGTTTTCTGCTTTAGGTGACGGATGCAGTGAGCGAGTCGGAAGCTGCTCAGTGCAGTTGTAGGTGAGTCATCCCCAACAGAGTGTAACAATGTCAAACAGCAGCATTTAAACACTGTGTTCTTTATAACTCCAGTATAAACTACGGATTGTGTGAAGGGCAGTAGGGCATTTACCCAGCAATGCTGTATTTGCTGGAGATCAGCACTAACTCGTGTGCTGTGAAGTGGAAGAAATTGCCATCTACACTTGGGTCATAATCCTTAATCAGCAAGTTAGCAGGAAAAATTCCCTGGAGTTAATGGCTGGTGCACTCGCTTACACAAGAGTACTTCTGCATCTTGTCTCTGATATAACTGAATGCATTTCCTGTCTGCTTAAAAAATAGAGCAACCAGACCTTAGCAGTTGGCTTTGTTAGTGGGTTAAGAAAAAAACCCAAAATAGTGTCCTTTGACACCAAGATATTGACAGGATTCAAACATATTTGTTGGTTGAATCCTAACAATAACCTTGATTTACTACATAAGCTGGGTGCTACATACATGTTTTTGAGAAGTTCACTGTGTCCTCCAGATTCAGAAACAGACACAGAACAAGGGTAAGGTTCAATTATTGTTTTTTCCCTGGTCATTTTGTAATTCTTTTAATGGAGAAATTGCACTTTTTCCAGGAAAAAAAAATTGTTTTAAAACTTTGAGTTGAAAGTAATATTTATGTAGTGTTACATTGACTCAGCTTTTCTAAATACACCTTCAAGTGGAATCCAGGACCAAGAGTTCAAACACTTACAGATAACTATTTTTCTCTAGTGGTTTTCCTGTCACAAGAGGGAGTCTATCCAGAGGCAAGTATTCCCTGTGGCTGTAGTTGGAAGAGTGACAGTTGTTCTGTATAGAAGCCCTTCTCTTCCAGCTGTTACCTTGTCATAGAGAGAACCTAACACACAGTTTTGTAAGAACACCCTGTCACCTCTGTCTTCAAAGATGTGTTGTTTTCAATATAGCAAACAAAGTTAAATGGAGAAACAGTAGGTAATTTTTTTTCCTGTGAAGTTCTGTTACAATAGAAGTGAAGATATTTCATATGAAATTCATGCATGCAGAAATGTGTAATACTGTATTTGTAGGGCAGTGGGTAACAGAGTGGCTCCAGCACTTGGAATAACCTGGGCAAATCAGCTGCTGATGAGACTCATGGCCAGCCGGATATCACTGCCTGGACAGTCATCTGGAGTGGCATCACACCACCCTGGAAGTGTGAGGACTTTAACAGTAGTTTTTGCTCCTCATCTGCCTCCATCCTCTTGCTGCTATACAGTACAATTGGAGGGTGTAAAAGGAATAATATAACTCCTTTCCATAGTAAAACATCCTGCTCCAAAAATGTATCAGAACTGTTCTGCATCAGGAAGAATTACTAATAACATGCTGTTCTTCGTAGATGAGAGAAATGGATGGTGAAGTACATGAACAATGGTATGATTACATTTAGCCATTGTGAAAGATGATCCTTTTACACGTGGATATTCAGCTTTTCCTTGTGACACAAGTGTTCTGGAGGAGAGTGAATCTGTTGAGCAGGTGGAGGCTGCACAGTGAAGTGGGATATGCAATCCCCATGCTGGGGGAGATCTGATGTCTGATTTTATTTTAATAGCATGCTAATCTAGGAACAGCATTTACTGCAGTTGTGTACCTTGTTTCCAAACCCAAAGGGACTAAAATTCAACTAGTTAATGTTGCCTGCTGGTGGTTCTGGGCCTTGTGCTGCCATTAAGGATTGCTGTTCTTTGAAGTAACACAAAACAGCTGTCCTATTTTAAAACCACTTGCTATTAGGATTTTTTAAAAAATACCAGAAAGGTCCTTGATTTTAACGTCTTACTCTAAGAATTAAAATTGTACTGCCTTTGTACCAGGTGGGTATATCCAGCTTCATAGCACTTCTACAACTTTTTAAATGGTTAATTTCCTCCCTTTTCCTGCTGTCCTGCCCTCTCCCTTCATAGCAAAAGCCTCTTTAGCCTCTTTTATTTGAAAAATAATGAACCACATCCCCCACCTCCTTGTTCTGCTTGCCCATGGTGGAAGCTGTGTAACCTCAGGGTAAGGGATCTCTTCCTGTTCTTCCTGCCCTGCTCTGTTTTGCTGGGATCAGGACAGTGTTCTGCATTGCTACCTCTGTCTTCCTCTGACCCTGTTGCTGGGCTCTCAGCTAAATTGTTTCTGAAGGGCATTTTTAGCTGTTTTTATCCATCTATGGAGCTATTGCTCTTCTCAGGTGATTTTTGTTGTTTAGTTAAAGCTTGAAATGGTTTTTCTTCCCACCTTTGCACTATTTATCACACCTTTTTCTGTTGTCTTCAGACCACTGCTGTGGTATCTGCTTTTCCTATGGCTGAATTTTTCCACTGCTGCATTCAGTGTGAAAGCAAGCCAGGGGAAGGTACTCACACGTTTCCAAAGTCCTCAGACCCAACTTGGCCTCTATTCTGTGGTGCCTGGTCTCTGTGTGTGTGAGGCTCACTTGTCTCACATACTCATTAAGCTTTCAGATTTCTCCCCCTCCATCTCCTGTCTCCCCAGGTGACCCAAGCAAGAACTCTATGTGTTTCTGTGCAGTCACATAGCTCAGGTCTGTCTGTTGGCCAAGGTACACTGTACTACTGAAGCAGATGCCTCCTCTACCTTTTCCCAGTCCTACTCCCTCAGGATAATGACAGCCATCTTTTCATGTGGAAGCATGGAGCTGGGTAGCAGAAAGGAAAAGTTTGGGGTGCCTGTACACTGGCTCAGCTGGAACTCTCTGTCAGAAGACTTCTCAGGGGACAACTGAGTATGACTCAAGAGACCCTGTGTGACTGCCTTGGGAAGGTCCAGAGAACAGGCACAGTCACGGCTTGAAGCTGAGGGAAGGAAACTGTAAGTGAGCAGAAAGATGAGTTGCTTTCAGTGCCTTCTGCAACCTC
Source organism: Calyptomena viridis (assembly GCA_013390005.1). Classification (NCBI taxonomy): domain Eukaryota; kingdom Metazoa; phylum Chordata; class Aves; order Passeriformes; family Eurylaimidae; genus Calyptomena; species Calyptomena viridis. The sequence goes on from WEIV01003211.1 coordinate 48,756, forward strand.
TTCAGGTATCTCAGGTGATCTTGTGCAAATAGCACAATTTGTCTCTAAGTTGCTTTTCTAAAGTGTCTTAATTCTATTTGGAAGTGACTGCTTGATGGTGTTTTTAATAAAATCCAACCGTGAAGCTTAGAAGCCTTTGTGTACTGTAAGGCAGAAGTGAGAGTGCCACAGCTCAGAGCCATGGACACCTCTGTTTTCAAATCCCTGCCTCCTTGCTAACAATTCAATGAACATCAACTCATGCAGCACAGGTAACACTCAAGTTTTTCTCTTCTATTCCTCGTCTATGTATATGGGAGTGGAACTGTAGCCAATACAAAGCTCATCCTGGTACTGGCTGGGTGTAAAAAAAAGCCAGAGAGAGATGTAGGTGATGAATGGGAATCACCAACCCTTACCTGGATATTGATTTACAGAGGAGCCTCATCAAAGCCCAGGCTGTAATCCCAGGAGTTTGCCTCGCTGTGTTCTCAACATGGATCAGGCTGATACACATCTTAAAGCTTGGTCTGTAATATTTTGATCACTCTTTGCAACCTGACTGCTTGCTGGAATGAGCCATAAGCATTTAAAGTTGACATGGGTCTGTAATCAAAGTCCCAGTTTACCTGGTGAAAAATTTACCAACAAATTGAAGTAACGTTTTACCTGAGCAAGTCCTCCCGTCATTGTAATTATCAGAGTAATTACGGTTTTCTCCTGACTCATCATCACACACCAACCCCGAACCTCTCAAATCCAAGTGTCCCCAGGCTCAACCAGCAGTTGGTCACTTGCAGGGGCTGAAGGTTCATCTCCAGTTCCTGCCCCATCCCTCAGTCCCAGCCCCAGGATGTCCATCTGACACAAGGGCAGCTTTGGGGCTGCAAACCCCCATGGGAACTGTACAAAGCACCTGCCTGTGTCAAAAGTGTTGTAACATTCTTAAGTTTTTAATAAATGCAATTTAAGAACCTTCCCTTTATACGGCTTTATTCAGTCTTTGGATTTCACAACTCAGATACGTTTCTATACAAGAAAAAAGTTGAAGTAGTTTTTACAAAGAAGTTTTTCATTCTAGAATGTATTAAGTCTTTATCCTGCAAGACTATATTTAAGTATTTTTCTACAATCTGAAAAGAAACGTTAAATGACATTTGAGAAACTTAAATATTTTCAAATTAAACTACAGATCTGTGATGTATTTGCAGAGGCCTTTTTCAGCAGAAAGATCATATTCTGGGATCACTGCTTTGGAAAAGGAGAACCAAATTAATTTGTACTTGGTAAAGAATTTACAAAACTGACCTATTAACAAAACACATGCAGTAAAACATGCTAAACAATTTAATTACAAATTCCTTGTTCAAATCACAGTGATCTGCTACTATGTTACAGATAACGTTTGTGGAGGTTTATTTTCACACTTTAAGGGGAAAGGCAGGTGGGTGAACTCTGAATGGGATTTCATCCATAGCTGTGAGGAGCAGTAACTACTTATGGAAATCAAATGCAGCATCTGAAAGCCAATATTGGAAGGTAGGTTTATTTTTTTAAACCAAACACGGAAATCACATACTGGGGGTGGTGTGTGATCTCGAGAATGAGACACTAACATTGCAAATAGTTCTCTGGTTTTCCTGTTGTTGGGTTTTGCTTTTGTAAATGGTTGCAGGGGGGAGGGGGCAAGGAAGGGGGGAAAGGAATGATCCAACATAGATGTTCCAAGATTTCCCTCAATTCTATTTACAAAAGAACTACAAAGCCAGTGTAGTCAGTGACAATGAAACTTCACAGCATCATATCTTTTAACATTTATTCTCTCAGTACAGACTAACATAACCAAAAATGCAATTCTCTTAGCAGCCTTCAGACACAACACAACCTGCATAACAAAAACCAAAGTAACTTAAAGTCACCAAATATTGTAAACACACTGTCAACACAGCACTGCACATCCCTTTTACTAGATATTTACAACTGAACTGCACCATTTGCAAAAGATGTGGATTCAAATGGTACAATTTAAGCAGAGATACTTCTCAAGCTCGAAACCATTTTAATTTACTACCATTCAGATGACTTGGGGATGGGGGTGTCATTTATTTTAAGGTACAAGCTGTAGGTAATGTGTCCAACTGATTGTGTGTTGTGTGCTGTACTGCAAACACAAACATCACAGCAATAGGTCAGTTATTCCTCCAGAAGAGGAGCACATTATGAAACTGGTACATTTTACAAGAATAGTTAGTAAGATCTAAACTCAAAACTAAGTATTGCCAATATTGGTAAAGACTGGCACACAATCAGAGACAGAAGGGCAACAGGTACCTTCCTACCAGTAAAGATTCCATGTATGATTCATTCCACATCCTGCTGTACCCCCTGGGACTCACCACTGTTCACAGAGAATCCAGAGGAACTGGCCTAACCTGAAGTCCTCATTAGGTTTTTCATGAAGTTCACCTTTAAAATTCTGGTCAAGGACAAAAACACCAGATTAAAAACACAACCACATTTGCAAGGAAGCAGTTTTCCTGACAAGATGTCTGTCACTTCTGAAAATCTTCTCTAGTTTTCTGTTTCATCAGAGCTGTTGATTTAGTTTGGTGCTGAAGACACCCAGGAATTTACAATTGGATATTCTGGATGTATTTTTTATGCACACTTAGCTACAACTGGGACAGAGGAAATGCAGAAAGAAAATCCTGAGTAAAAGCGAACCAAAAAGCCCACACAAAATATAAATGTACACAAACCATGTCCTGACAGTAACTCATTCATGATTCAAACACAGGGAATGTGGACTTCAACTTGGTTTTTCTACTTTACAAGTTCTCAAACTGCAAACAGCTCACTGGCTCCTAACAATAAGGACTTGGCTACCATTCTCAGGGATTTATGGATTGAAGAAGTCTTGCAATTTGTTTCTTCTCTGGAAAAAAAAAATGAACCTTTTAAATATAAGAATTGTTTACTAAGCAGTAGCTCAACAACTTAACCTTCCATCACACTTTAAAAATACTATACAAAGGATTAAAACTTTTAAAAGCACAGTATTAGTAATACCACCACCAGCAACATCCTGAACAAGAAAATTCCCCCACAATCACCATCAACACACCACAGTCTTGCACTTTGAAACTTACTGTACACTGTTGTTTGGCATGGTTACAGAGTTTATTGCTATTTACAGAGTTGGGGTTTTGGGAGGTTGCAAAAAATCATTTTCTTTCAAAGCTGAATGTGGGAAACACATTCTTCAGTTTAAGTAATTCCTTATTACCAAATCAGTTCTGTGTCTAAATAGTTTTGTGGGGTTTTTTTGGAAGCCAGACTTTTGTGTCTCCAAGTAAAGAATGGCCTTCAGAGCCACTCCTACAGCAGGAGCACTGTGCTGGTGTGGAACAGGGACTGCAAGGGGTGTTTGCAGTGAGTGTCTCACAGCACCAGGCTGGGACAGGGCTCTCCTGCTGCCTCTCAGCTGGACATGGGCACCCCCTGCCTGGCAGCCTGACCTGCTGTTGTTTTTCAAAGCTCAGTCTGCCTTTCTGCAGAAAGTCTATTTGCCAATGGGGGCATAGAACATGTTTTGCTTTAGGAGGAGGGAAAAAAGTATATATATTACATATTTTTTTTTTAATATAAAAAGCTCGTAATAAAAAGATTAAAACTCAAGAGTCAATATTATATGAGTATCTACTGTTAAGATAACCGAGCAACAACCTGTTCCTGCTCAAGTGCATTAATGAATTGCACTACTCTGTGCTAAAACATCTACATAATTATTAGCAGCATTGTATCTCACCATTCCTACACTGCCTCTATAGCAGGTGCACCACACACAGCCTTCTTTGAAGAGATGCTCAGACGGTACCTCCTGGTAAACATAGTTAAGTGCATTACACAGACAACTTTTTGCATCAGTTACTGTAACCAACTCAAAACCAGGTGCAAACCCAGTCAAATACTTCTACTAAATACTAACTCTAATGACTTTTCACAGCCTGTTCAAATACTATAATTTGCTTATATTCCTATATTTTATCTCCTTCAGTTGGCGCTGACCTTGAATGAATATTCCAGCTTTTCCCAAAGTTAATTTTGTTCAGCATTTTCCAACTCACAGCTATGACCACAAATACATTTGTACACACACCGGTTGGGTTTTTTTTTACTTCCTCATCCAACTTCACAAGAAGAATAATTTTTACAAAAGATGAACAAAATTACAGGCTTTACAGAAAAGCAAGAGGAAATCCTAATGTCTATAAAATCCTTAAAACATACATACTTAGTTCCAGCAGCAGTCCTGTATACAGACAGCATATATATATATGGGTTTTTTTTTAACCTAAGTGGATTCAATGTGCATATGTGGTCATACAGGTCACTTGCCACTTTTGGCCATCTAGTGGAAGCCCTTGAGTGGTCCTTTGCACAGCAGCTACTCCACAGTGTAATATCCCGGCATGTAGTTGCCTGCTTCTGCTGTCACCAGCTGTTATGGAGAAAGGCAGGGTTTGGGATCAGCGTAAGGAAACGTTGGGGCACTTTCAGCAAACACAGAATGGGATTGTGAATTCCAGTGGACAAGCAAGAAAGTCAACCTGAGGCTTGATGTTTCCCTGAGAGCAGCAGCAGCTGCTCTGGGACAGTTGCAGTCCAAAACGTGAGTGTTCTTCAACCACACAAGGTGAAGGATGTTTCCATTTCTCCTGATGGACACGAATCATCCTATCTCCATTGATTATTGTGCCCTAGGGCTTATACTAGCAAAGTTATGGTCACAGGAGTTGCTATTCATGCTATTAAATGTAATGTACCCCCAGCCATTGCTTCTGTAAAATTTAACAGCTCAGCCTAGTGGTTCACCCAGCCACGTCTAAGTGCTGTTTTGCCAGTCATTACAAGGATCAGTGGTGCAAGGGCAAGCCCCTCCCACTACAGAATGCTCACTTGGAATTTATACAGTAATGCACAAAAATTTATCCTTTTCTCATTCCAGCACTATAAATGTAAATGTATTTACTGCCACACATTTAGTTTTGGCTGCATTTTTCAACATCGCTGCATTTTGGTACACTTTGAAAGTGTTTGTATTTTTTTTTTTTTTGGCTGCTGTAATATTCAGATTTATTAAAGAAATCAATGCAAGTAGCATGAATGGGAGCAGTGCAATCAGCAATACGTATCTATAGTTTTCCTTTAGAAGAAAACACCCACTACTAATGTTGTGTTTAAAATTGTCCCTATTTAAGAAGTAAAAACAGCAGTCCATTGGAAAAAAAACCAACAACATCTACAAACTAGGAGTTCCTATACACAAAGATGAGGAACCAAAGCTTTGAAGGTCTCAGTGCTTCTTTATTCACACAGGAATATTAACTAGCTTCTGTCCAAAATCTCAATGCGCCAAATCTGTATGACTGACACTCAGAGCTCGCGAGTCTGTCAGACAATTATTTCGTTCCTGTTTGAAGGGGAAAAAAATAAACAAATAAATTAAGCAGATGTTCAGATGGTTCAAGCAAACAACCAAAATTACTAGTGTTTTCACAAACAGAAACAAACAAATACAAGGAACTATTGAGAACTGCTCTTGTTGATGGTGGGGAGTGGGTTGCTTTTCCATATTCTAATAAACACAATTTTCCTCAACTTTCAACTAGCAATACTGAAAAGTACATACACTCTTAACAAAAGTGACCCAAGCCTTACCAGAAACGCAAGGGGCCCATTTATGGGAATTGCCAGGAGGGTCTATAATGGAAGAACTACAAAAGTCCACAAGAAGTGACAACTAATTTTAGTATCACAGTGTACACACAAACAACAAACTCCTCTTCTGGAAGTCACAGCAATTAAATATACACTAAGGATCCAGTCTAGGGGCACCTTGGGCACTTTAAAACACTGGCACCATTGCTGCAGAGAACTGTGCTTTACCCTGCACTTTTTTGGCTGCAGCTCACTCTAAGCAAAGTTTTGCACACACTTCCAACCACAGAAAACTCTGCAGTACATTTCTTAGAGCCAATACAGTTATGACATCTTTATACCACTCAGGAGTAAAACAAGAGTCACAGTTTGGGCCTTCCTGCTACTTGAGGACACACGGTGCTGAAGATCCTCACCTACAGTTTTGTTAGTACAGAAGCAGTTTTATCTTCCTAAAATTAGTTGCAGCTACTGTTAGTAACACGCACAGCAGTGTTTAGAAGGCAGAACATTGTTCACTCACTTGACAATCTAAGAAACAGTGACTTGTTAGGTAAAAACAGGCAATGGGGAGTAGCACTCGGGCACACCATGTACAGTTAAGCAAAACAAGGTTTTATATTAGCAGAAGCACAACAAAGATCAGACAAACTTTCGAGACTGCTCCTGTGCAACCTCAGAAACAGCTGAAGTCACGTTTAAGGGAACGTGAAAACGTACAGCAATAGATAACCGGGGTCTTCACAATAAAGGGGTTGAAGTAAAAAAATACTGAGCTGGGCTTTAACAGTTCCTGTATGTTTAAGTTGCTTTTACAAGAACTTAATATTCCAGTAGTTTCATATCCACTGTAATAGAAAGTCCAAAGCCAGACACTGCTTGGTATCATGAAAGCCAGCGCTCTTTACTGGTTGGACTTCAGCCCCTGCTTAAAATTAAGCATAATTCACAAAAGTGTCACAGAATAATGCCTTAAGCATATGCTTCAAACATCTTGTTGAAGTAGGATCTTACCATTCACTGGAAGTTTGTTGTTTTATTATTTATCACATTCTTTTTATCCCGAACCCTACTAACGAGATTTATTTTTGTAAGAGTATTGTAGGGCTTCTTACTTGAAAATGATCTTCAGTAGCCTTGCCACCCATGTTAAGAACATTCAGAGAACTGGCACGCTTCATGCTGCAACCAGGACAGTGAACATGCAAGGATAAACCGATCAGAATGGCTGAGAACTAACAGCTCTAAAAACACAAGTACAACAACGAGCAATGCACAGTTAAGGAGTGGGAACAATGCCCCAAAACTGATCTGAGGGACACCCTTTAAGAGAACTACAGAACTTCAAATATGTTTATATTCTGTTCTTGATTACATATAAACTTCCCAAACTTAGAAGCTCCTCAGAGCTTAAACATTTCAGGCAACTGATTTAATTTCAACTCAAAAATATCAATTTTTAAAGCATATCAAATTAAGACAGTGATTTTCACTGAGTTTTAATTAACTAATTCTCAGTTTCGATTTTATACGGCTTCTTACCAAATCATCAAAACATTCAGACAGTTTAGGAAAAAAATATCTGAAGCATTAATAACTTTGTTGTGTAGGCAGCATTTACCTTGGAAAAGCTACAACAGAAGTTAGGTTAGTACTTTCTGCCTCATTTAGGTAAGTCTTCAGAATCACTTTTTAATAGCATTTTAAAATGTTTTATTTTAAACATTTCAAAGTGAAGGGAAACAAGATGGTTGCTGCTGTTAACTTTGGTTGTGCTTTTGGCTTTACAACTCTGAGCAGTGGTAACAAGGACCTTGGAACACAGTATTGAAAGCAACAGGTCAGGGGGAAAAATCATCTACACAGGAGCTACTGACAGTAAAAATATCACTGCATTAACTGTTACAACTACTTTTGTTTGAGCTGAGGCTTAACAATTTACCTACATTTCTCAAACATATACAAAATTTAGCAAAAATATTTTGAGGTGTGTGTAATGAAATTCAGTATCAGCCTTAAGATTCCCATCACAGTGGTGACCACAACAGGAATGTCTGGGAATGTCTGATGTCCTTTATCTATCACAGCGTCCGTCCATTACTCAAAATGTTCTGTGTTTGCTCTATTTTTTAGTAACTTTTTAACTACAAAATGAGGGCTTTGAATACACATTTGGTGAACTATGCACAGGACAATGAGCCCTAACCCTGCAGTGCTACCTACAGCTTGAGACAACTGGCCAAGGCAAAGTTTCCAGTGCCTTCCAGTAACATGGAAAGGTTTATCCATACAGATCACATTAGATACTAAGTTTTTCTTTCTACTGAAGCAGGACTGCTAACAGTTAAAGTCAAGCACGAGTTCTAAATGCTTTTGTAAAGCGAAGGCTTAGCAGGACAATGAACCAAAACACTAACACAGACAACAGCTGCCACACAACACAGGCTGACTGGTTTTTCCTAGTTAAACCTGAATGTTTCAAAAGCCAGAAGCACACAATTTAAAATATTTGACATGAGTGTTAGCAACAACACAGCAAGGACTCATGCATGGTGTACACCTCTCATTTATTCAAGGAAACAGGTAGAACAGAGGTTATATATGGAAGTCAAAGGAAGTTAATCTGTAAAACAAGCAAAATGTTACAGAAAACTCTCCAAAAGAGCATAAAGGTTTATGGAAAACGTTCCAGGGAAACAGAAAATCCACCAACAAAAATTTACACCCAGATTTTAGGTTCTTGCTAAAGTGCCAATTAAAAGAAAATTATTCACACCTGAAACATTAGTCTGCTTGTGAGGGGTTTTTTTTATTTGTTTGGGTTTGTTTAAAACAACATACTTAAGAAATTTAGTCTGGAAAATGCACTTTTAACTCCCTTCATGTTACAAACACAACTGCACAAAGAACATGCAGTTGTTTTTCTGGTGCTTAAGTAATAGCAACAAGGAAAGTTTGTTTTTTCCCTTTTGAATTACAAACCTTAATTGTTCTGTTGGATTGTCAAAAGTTTTGAAGTGAAAAAATTAACAACACTAGTTAAGCACTAGTTAAATTATTACAGAACCGAGTTCTGAAATATGATAAAGAACTGATACTAATAGTAGGTATTTCATGTTTCAAAGAACAGTTTTGAGATATTTGTTCTTTGTCAAAATGGCTTTTGCATGATTGTAAAGCAGCAATTTCCCTGTTGAGTTTTCCACTTTTTTCTCTTCAACCTTCTGTATCAAGTAAGAACATGAACACTGTCTTTCCTTCATCCTGTGGTATTAGTGTACTGCTGTTCAAGTATTTCTCACTCAATCACACCAGCACTGTCAATTCCTATTTACAGAAGCAGAGTATATAACAAGAGGTATAAATTGATTTTAAAATAAAGTGCTCCTAGAGACACAGGCAGAGAATGCACTGGCAAGGAAGGAGGCACATCAGTCTCCTATCTAGAGTGGCTGACTCCACAGCAAAAATGATTTATATGTGTGCTAATATTCAGCTATCAAACACACAGTACAACCCAAAGGTCTGCATGATAAAAACTGAACATCCCTCTTGTTACACTCAGAAGTAAATAAAAAAAAAATCNAACATACTTAAGAAATTTAGTCTGGAAAATGCACTTTTAACTCCCTTCATGTTACAAACACAACTGCACAAAGAACATGCAGTTGTTTTTCTAGTGCTTAAGTAATAGCAACAAGGAAAGTTTGTTTTTTCCCTTTTGAATTACAAACCTTAATTGTTCTGTTGGATTGTCAAAAGTTTTGAAGTGAAAAAATTAACAACACTAGTTAAGCACTAGTTAAATTATNCTGAATTCAAAATGATTCCTTGGAATATTAATATGTACAGCTATGCTTCATGATCTACAAAGCTGGTGTTTAATACCAGAAATCTTTGCTTTTGTTATTAAAACTAGCTAATATAAATTAGGATTTCAAGTGTTTACTACTAGAACAGAAATTCTAATATTTTCTTACACACTGAAAGTGCCTATCTACATAAAAGCCTTTCAATGCAATACACTTATTCAAGTTTTAAAAGTAAATTATTCTTTGAGAACTACAATGACATCTGAAGAACAAGAATATTTTGTCAGAAACATTAAGCAAGAAAGATTGCTTTGCTTTCAGCTTGTTTCACTGAATGAAATGCCTTTATTTGTGGGAATTTTATCTGGTGCTACAGACCCCTGCAATACAATTAATGTTAACGTTGGTCAGGTGACACAACTGAAGTGCAGACAGTTACAAGGCAGGTGAGTTCTTACAGGACTGCAAAGCCCAATGTCTTCAGTTACCCATAAGCATAATTGACTACACTTATAATCACAGGGTTACTTTACTGCAGAAAGAGTTACCTCTATTTACTACAGAAAATAAGGAATAAACCCCCTGGCTTTTATGGAACTGAAAACCTTTTCACATCCCACAAAAATGAGGAGAAAATGCAAAATTAGCTATGGATATATGTATCTATTCATACAGGAATATATCTGAACTATTATGTATGAACTCTGGGCAGAACTGAATAGGAACAGAAAACTAACATATAAAAACAGTAATACTGAAAACAAAGAAGAAAATCCCTTTCATTCTATTTTGGCTTGCCTTTGTTTTTTGTTTTCCCTGAAACAAAATGTGTAAATTTTACATTTACACATTTCCTTCTTACAATCAGATGCTTTCCACAGTTTATTCCCAAATTATCATCTCAGATCCAATTCTTAATGATGTATCATGAATGCAAAGGGATTTTTGAACTTGAATTCTATTTATCGCCTGCAACATCAAGTCTCTGGCGGTGACATTTTAAGTAATAATTCTAAAAATCAGATCAGGCTGAATTTGAAACAAATATGCAAGGAAGCTAATTCTACATATATTGCAGCTGTACAAAATGTTTGACAGCCACACAAAAACAGTAAGGCAAAACTTCACAGAAACAATGTGAGACCCTGCCTCCAGGCCACTGTCTCATGTAATACCATCATCACCATCATCTACTACATTACTCAGATGCAGCTGCTCCAAGTTCTCCAATACGACTGTTTTAAGCATCAGTTCACACTGTCACAAACTTTCCTGTCAACTAAATGAGTTTCAGTTTTCCACATCAGGGAAAAAACTGTGCAAAATTGACTGCATTTATGTTGTAGATGCCATTACGAAAAGCAGTACGTGCATTTTAACATTTCAACTTCTCTGCAGGAGCCAGTAAATGAATGATTTTATGGATTTATTACAAATACTACATAGGTTCAAGTCCATGATCATATGGTGAATAATAGAGAGAAGTCAGACTCATTAAAACTGAACTTCACTGAGGCCAACATTTTAAACATTCTCCTCTGCTGGTATTGGAGTTCTCCCAAAACAGAAACTGAGAACGGCTCAAGCTGGTAATTCTCTTTATATCCACAGCAATATATAAAGCCATATCAAGAATGTAAGATACTAA
>WEIV01003211.1:76033-95325 GCA_013390005.1 Calyptomena viridis
TCCAGCTGAGCCACAGACTGCTCACTTTTCTGTAGTTTCTGCTGTGTATTGGCTAGTTCATCCCGTAGCCACTGATTCTCCTGGCACAGCCGGCGAACCTGAGCGCGCAACTTCTGCTTCTCTGATTCCACTGCATTTAAGTGATTCGACAAGGCCATCATTACCTAAAAAGCAGAGTGTGTCACATAACATACTTCCCCTAGAACGCAGTCCTCTATTTAACATAAAAACCTTCTAATATTTAAACCCGTCAGCTGTGAAATCCAATAAACATGCACATTTCTNACCTGGAGGAACTCCTCATTAATGATTTCTCTCCATGATGCTATCAGAAGCTAAAATTGTTTTAGAATTCCCTGAAGATTATATTTAAATCTTAAAATACATGAAAATTTTGAACTAGATTACTGAACTGGAAATCTTTGTTCTACTAACATGAAATGGAGCATTTTTAACTTGAAGGATCACAAAAATAACCTAAGAACTAACAGAGAGTTCTAATTTAGCAGCTTCCAGACAGAGAAGAATTCGTTTACATGTTTGCAGTTCATAAGGAAGAACATCCCAGCACAGCAATGATACTTCAAAGGGACAGTTACACTACTGAGATCTAAATGGGCAATTGATCACACAATTTATATAAGCACTTTATATTACTTATAAGCTTGAGTGTGCAGACATTCAAATACAGTCACATCAAGGGCAAAAACAGAATAGCCATTAAAGCTGTCTGCTTGGATTGGGGTTTTTTTGCTGAGCAAAGTTAAACGAAAAAGGAGCTTATTAAGTGAAAGCCAAACACTACCAGCAGAAGATATTCACCCTTCCCTGTTTATGCAATCTCCCACTGATATATGTAAAGCAGCTGACAGCAATCCCAGAGTGGACCACTGGTGAGAATACAAATCTTTTGGATCAGCTTGACATCCCCAAGTTACTAATATTTCATCTCCTCAATTTCTGTGGGTTTTTTTAGAACAAAGTTACCTTGAAGTGGTTTTAAACTAAATACTTCATGTAAAAAGATGGTGCCCTTAGCTGAAATTTCAGGTCTCAGAAAAATCCACCCACTAAGCCTTTAAAAACTACTTTTTCCTATAAAGGTAAGAAAGCTCCAGGTGTGATTTCCTAATACCAGTCCAAATCTCCAGACTTCAGCATCTATTTACATATTCAAAACTGGTTTGGTATTTTAAATTACTTGGCCTATTCAAACAGTGGCATTCAAACAGTAACATCAGAAAGGACATTTAGAAAAGTTGTGGTAAGAGAGTCAACCTATTCAGACACTGAACAAGCTACAATGGCAAACTGAAATCTTTTGTAATCTCACCCTCTAGAAGTAACCAAAAGGGAAGTCTGATTACTTCTTCAGCAAAGTTAGTTTCATTTTTATGGAAAAAACACTTATGTCACTAGACCTACATGCACATCACAAAAAAACATCTGTAACACATTTCCATTTCTTAATTTAAATAAACAATGAAAAAAAAAGACTACATTATTACAATCCAAAGCCTGCAGAAGAGCAGCCTTATCAGGTCAGAGTAACAGTTTGAACTGTAACTGGTTTCCTAACAAAAGCAGCAAGTGGAGACTTCCTGGCTCTTCACCACCACAATTCACAAAGTACCACGTGGGGCAAACAAGGCAGGAACATCTGCAGCTGAGGCTACTGAATCCAACATAGCCAAGGATCAGAACCAGCTTTTCAGAGTCTAAATACCACATAAAAGTTAGAAGAGAGAAGTTCTCATCCACTCACAGATCTTTCACAAAGAACCATTAAAGGTAACCCAAATATTGCAATTTCATTCCATATATCTTCTAGTATTTCCTCCCAAAACAAGGGATGAAAGCTTGTATAACATAGCAAGGCCTGACAGCCCCTACCATAATGTCCAGGGCTTCTACATTCCCATGTCTGGTACCCACATTTCCTTCTCTCAGTCTCAATTCACCACGATCCAATGCACAGAGCTCCCACACCACCAAACAATAATAGCTCCATCCAGATGGGAAGTCTGAGCACAGTAATAGATCAATAGAAAGCCTATATTCTATACTAATATAGCCCATTAATATTGTATATTAATACAGAACTAACTCACTGGCATTTTCAACTCATTTGCAAACACTGCCATTTTACACTGGTGATGTCACATCCCACTGTTTCAGGTTTTTTATCTAGCACAAAATACCCTAAAATTGTACTGTAAATACAGTCCTGACAACCAGACTGAACATGTATCTTTTCAATTATCTTCTGCAGATGACACCATCACCAACTAAGATAGGACTCTGAGCTATCTGTGAACTTTCTCTAGTGTACCAGAGAAAGTTGTTCAGATTCTGCATTCAATTCTTAACCTGTAAAACACTTCTGCATTCACTTTTGGTTTAGTAAAATGTTAATAAGCATCAGAGTCTGAAGTTCCAGGAACACTACAAGCTACTATAAAGAATCTCAGAATCAAGGGAATATAAACACAAATTTAAGGTTACACCAGAGCTCAAAGGCTGAAGCAAATTCATTTATATATATGTAAATACGTGTGAGACTTATGCAATAATTTAGAGTTAAAATGCCACTGCTCAGTTCTTGAGCTGCTTGAACATTACCTGCTTAATGCTGTGGAAAAGTCCCACCAGAAAATATAACTGTCCCACTGAAGTAAAGCAGAGCTCAGTTAAGAGCTTCAGTGCTTTAACACTGAATGCATAATTAGTTCTGTAACACAGTGAGACGGACAGTAACTACTTCTATTAATCACAGCACTCCTTCTTCCTTAATATACAAGAAAAATTTAAATGTCCTAGCACATTACTAATGTGGAGTAAGCCAAATATAAGTCTTCAAAGCCTGAAATGCTTATTTTTACTGCAATTTTACCTGTGCTTCACTAAGGCCGAGCTCCAGCATTTCCAGTGACTTTCGAATCATGTTTGATTTTTCTTCAACCAGATTAGTTTCGTCATCTTTCTTCAAACATTTCAGTGTTTCAAGTAAGCTCTGTAAAATTGAATTGTGTTCATTCTTCAGTGCCTCTAGTCCATTGATCACTTGCTTAGTTTTGGCAATGATTTCATCTTGAGTAAGCTTCTCCAACTTCTCTTCCTTTAAATACACCATTGTGGACATGTTTTCATACATTCTGAAATGGAAGAATATGCTCGTTAATGTAACAGTAAAAATAAAATAAGAATTCTCTATCACTGAACAAAGTTTTACAAAGTCATTGAAACATACAAATTTGATACATATATTCAGAATGCAATTATATTTGTGCACAACTTTCACAATGTTTTAAGTCCTGTGTTTGAACAGTGTTTTCCAGTTTCCATTTCCAGATTTAATATTAACACACATTCATAAACCAAATAACACATAATAAAATACAGATAACAACATGGCAGAAGAATTTCTAACAAGCACTGAGGAACAGGGCTGCATCTCCAGGATTCTGGTTTGTGCAAAAGCAAAACAGCTGGTGTATAAATACATACTATAATAAATATAGCTATTTGCAGATGCTGCTGATCCACAACTCTTTACAAATAACCACGAAATAGAGCTTGAAGAATGTGGAGAAATACCATCCAATCTTCTAAAAGGGTTAACCAATCAATCATGAGAAAAACCATCATGTTCCACTAAAAAGAAAACATCATCTTCATCCTTTCCCAAGGGCTACAAAAGCTGTTACCACTATGTACTTTCCCCCTAAGAGTGACATTGATTATTGTAACTCTATAGTTACCCACAGACTTTCACTGCCCACAGGTCTAGGGGCAGCTGTTTTGATAAAGATGCAACAGCTGTCTCATGCTGGAAAAAAACACAACCCTTGCAAGAAACCTTTTACTGTACTATTTTGTCAGTACCTTACACACCACACTAAGGATAGCAAATTTCTGAATGTCAACATCTCTACTAAATGCAAATGAAGATCCAAAAAAGTTTAGAAACTCAGCTGACTTAGTTATCACATATGCCACATCTGCTGTTACTGAAGTGACAAACAAGTATAACAATATAAATGCAGAGAGAAGACACACAAATCATTTGACCTCTTTTAAATGTCACCAGAAAATGTTCTACAGTGAAAATAAAGAGAACTGAGGAATTACTCCTTTATAGTTATCTATATTTTTGAGTGAACCAGGAAGTATAAATTAGAATAAAATAGGAAAGATATTTCAAACGAAATAAATTATCACATCTATGTGAAGACACTTGGGGAAGCATTAATAAACTAATGTTTAATATTAATTAAACTGTATTAAAATTTTAAACAAGTCTAGTTTTAGAAGAAAAAAAATTATAACCCCTTAAATTTTGAATTAAAATTGCTATAAGGAACATGCAACTCATCACATCATGACAACAGCCAAAGGCTGTGCTCTTATGCTTTTTTATTGCATTAAAAGGTTGCTCCTTCTGTTTCTATGTAACTCAAATTACCCTCTCTGCTATGACCTCCTGCAATGTAATACCCAAAAGGCACACACTCATTTGTCATCAAAAATAAAGCTCTACACAACACTGGCTTATTTTGTAATAATCTACTTATCTGAAATCACAGTCAATTTGGGGAAGCAGTGAACTTAGTGTGACTCCAGTTTAATACATAATAACTTTATAAGCACAAATAAATTAATACAGAGCATATGAAACTCTATAAAACAGCTAATCTAGCGTAGCATAAGAAATTAACTCATGAAAACTTGATAAGGAGAATGATATTTACACATTTTCCATTTATATTAGCATTACCCAGAAGGCTTAAAAGACAGTTTTGAAGCATAGACTCTCTAAAGTTGTGTAGAAAAATGAACTGCAATTTAATGTGAGCCAAATTAGGATCAATGCTTCTAACACCCACAGTCATATAAGACATTGTTATGGATTAAGCTTCAGCATACAACTTAACCCCAATCACCCTTGGTATGCTTTCACACCTCCAATTAATAATTTCCACCCTGAATGCAAAGACCTGAACCTTTGATTATAAGGAAATAAAACCAGCAGAGAACATCTACTGAAGTGACCATCTGTGTGTCTTATGTGAACAGGGGCAGCAATTCCTTCTGCACATCTCAGTATTCTGCCATTCCACAGCAAAGATGAAAAGCAGGCGTGTGCATGTATGGATGTAATGCACATACAGATGCTGTTTCTAAAGAAATTACACATTTTAAACACCACAGGAGAAGTAAAATATATTCTAAGTGATGAATACAGATAAAATAACACCCGCTCACTGTTAACACAAAGCCAAGAAACTAATACAAAAAACTGCATTAGGCCTTGCAATGGTCACATCTTGCAGCCAAAAGACACGTGTCTTTTCCAAGCTGGGAAACCAGGGCACTGACTTGTTACTGTCAGATCACAGACAGAACCAGGCCCACAGCTCTGGCTGAACGTACTGAAGTTGCCATTAAGGATGGCTAAGCCACCCCAGCAGTTTTTGGAAAGAGCAAAAACACACTTAAAAACATCCCAGCAGCAGACTTGCTGCATTACTACATGCTTCCTCTCTGAATCCATCGTGCTAGATTTTTAGTTGCCTCATTCCAAAACCAAATGTAGTTAAAAGCTTCCACTGCCCCAGCAAACCATACTGGAGCTGCAGTCAAGTCAAAAGCTGCATCACAATATACACTGACCTGAAGGTCTGTGCAGCCTGGAGAGGGATTCTCAAGTCTCCTCTAGTGAAAATAGTTACAATCCCAACCTCTCCCACTGACAGGAAAAGAGTAACTCTTTCAGCATAGGTTTTGTAGGGTGTCTGTCGAAATGATCTCTGTGTAAAACACTACAGAAAATCTGGACAATGTTGTTCACAGTTTTATAGACTGTGTTTGGGAGAATAATTTAGAAAACAGGAGGATAACAAATGTGCTATTAGTCATGCTACCAGACCTGATTCTTTATAGGAGTCAAATTACTAAAAATCTAATATCCTTTAAGAATAGTGTGGAGGTATGGTTCTATTTCCACAATGGGGTTTTTTAATATATTTTTACAAAAGATCATTAGCTCATCAAACAACATATGTGAATACATAATCATACAATTAGATTTGCATACCCTGAGGCAGACAACCCCATACAGGAAGCCAACAAATTAAGTTTGTATGCAGGATGTATATACAGGAAAAGAGACAAAACCTGCCATGCCTTTCTATTGTCACTTTTCAAAAAATGTTAACTCTTTCTTCCTGTACTTTTTCCCTACAGAAGAAAAAGGCCGTAGGCAGAGGCTTCTTAAGCTCCTGTCGGTTTTATCCTGACACTACAAATTTTACTTGTTGTAGGGCAGGAATTACAGATTCAAATACTAGTTTTTAAGTCACTGTACACTTGAAAACGAAGAACTAAGATGCAGAAAGGCTTATTTGGAAAACAGAATCCTGGATGAGAAAAAGAAATGCAATGCAGACAAAGTTACAGACTCATGAGCTGGCTTAAGCAATTTCCATTTCTTATTAAGTATATGCCTGCTAGGTCTTTAGTGTTGTCTTCCTTGGTTTTTTTACAATAAAAACTATGCTGAAGTACAAAAGTAACTTCATGATTTCCAACACTTTTAAAAAGAAAATCAAGCAACTTCCTTAAGCCACACAAAAATTAATTAAATTTGACAGATCAACATAAAAAGCCCTGCAATGACATCTACTAAAGAGGTTTCCACAAAATTTTACAACGTAAACTCAAATCAAAGAAATTAACTGAGAATAGCAGGAGTCTGAACCAAAAAAAGCATAAAGAAAGCAGAGCCAAGCCTCCTGTCTTTCAGTCCTGTAACCACTGGGGATAATCTCATCATACACAAACGACTTAAGTGGCTGTTATCTTTAATCAGTTTAAGTATTGTGTTATTCATAAAACTTTCAAACCAACTGCAGTACTAATGCTGACATCACAATTTGTGCCTAAATTCTCCTACAGACATACACATTACAGCCAGCTACTTATACTCTTCAACTCATATTTAAGGATCTCTTAAACATAAACAGTTTTCCTACTTAGTTACTTTTGAAGAAGTGTCATTTTCCTGCAGACCACCTCCAAATATCCTTGAGCCAAAACACAAACATATGAATCCCTCTTTGCGTAGGAAAACTTATAAAGGAAGAATTTTATTCTAAATAACTCACAGGATTTTTTTTCATTGACTAAAAATTAGCATGGGGCCTAAAACCAAATAAGCAAAATTATTCTAATTTTTTTTTCCTTGTGACGAATCCCTAGGGATTCCCTCTCTATTGATATTTTCATTATTTAACAGGTTTCAAGTACTAAAAGCTTTGGAGATAAATTTTTAATGTATCTAGTGTCTGATCATTATTGCTTCAAAATACAATTCAAAATAAATAAATTTTAAAACCCATAAAGTCTATCTGCTGTGTCAAGCCAAATTCTCCCTAAACTTTTTCCTCTGAATACACAGCTAGCAGGTAGCATATCTGAAAATCACAGAATAATGTGTTTGCATGTAAAAAACAGTATATCACCTTCCTAACAGCAGAAGTTGCTATAAGACTGTCTGAAGCCACATCTGTCATCTACATGCACTGCAAATTCCACACGGTCATAGCATATGCTAATTTGAGCTTTTTGTATCTCTAATACATGCCTATCAGTTCACTGTTTCATAACAATAATCAGTCTATTCAGGGCTTTTAACCCTAATTTCACTCTTAGTTCCTCCTTAATTAAACGGCAAGGCTCACTGTCCTACATCTGCCTCGTGCTTGTTTCAGTTTTGTATGAGCTGCAAATGACAAATCATTAATTCCCTGCTCAGACCAAGAACAGGTCTCATTACATCATGGAACGCACCATCTTCAAATACTACGATCTGCTTTAACTGCTAATCTTCATAATGTGGAAAACTGCCTTCTCAAACAGTCCTCAAAACATCACAGGCCTTCCAAAGAAAAGAAAATCACCAACAAAGGCAAGAGAAGAAAAACAGCCTGTGGAGGGACTAAGTCATGTGTCAAACACTGCATTAACTGCACCCTTCCCTAAAGCAGCTCAGCCAAATGCAGAAATGACAAGGATGAATCACCCACGGATGCCTTTCACACACTTAGAAAGGTATTTCTAAAAGGACTCAGATAACAAACACTCTGGTTTGAATAAATTGCTGTTATGGTTTACAGTTAGAAATCTCCAAATCTGAAAGAAAAATTATCACCTTTTTTTTTTTAATCTGATAATTTCTCTTTCTCTGTGAGGCTATTTCTGCCATCACGTTATATTCCCATACATAGGGAAATCTGTAATATTTATCTTTTTGATTTGCCCTCCTTTTAGTTAAAATGATTCCTTTGATTAAAATATCTTTTAGTTAAAATTACTGCTTTTAGTTAAAATGATCACCTAGGAATTCTATTCCAATACATTATCTCCAACCTCCCAAAAGAATCAAAGTAGCTTTTTCCTCTTGACATATTCAGAACTGTAGCTTTACCATTAATGCTACCCATCCATCACTCTTTTCATCATCTATATTTGAGTCGACATAGAATAGAAAATCTGGAACTGCACCTGCAAACAGTGTCCTGTTGGAGGTCAGACTGAAGGCACACTCGCTGACCCAGTTCTATAAACAGAATACTGCTGCACTGCCTTGGGTTTCCAAATACATGACCTCAGAAAGCACCTTCACAATTTAGCACACAGGTACACAAGCCACCTTAAAAATCTGTCTGTGAGGACCAGCAGCAGCACACACTGGAGGCTGTGAATCACTGACCAGAAGCAGGTAAGAAGATGGAGCTGCACGTGATTAGCAACCAAAATTGAGCTACAGAGAAACTCCCCCTTCTCCAAGGGGGAGTTTTCTACCAACTTCCAGAGAGTAATCATCTGAAATTACACAAAAAATTTATAGTGCTTTTTTAGCCAGCCTTCAACTCAGAGTTGACCCTGAATGCAGACTTCTACTTGCTTTAAAATGAAAGTATCCAATGTAAATACTACAAAAAGAACATCTGCAGTCCTTTAATGTCAGTGGCACATATCTGAATAAAAGCTCAGAATCACATTTGTAATTTGACCTACAACCTCAACAGCACAAGATGTGTGTGTTGGTGAGCACTCACACTCAGCAAAGCTTTAACATTTATAAAGGCAAGCCCACAAATTTCTGAAGAAATGCCCAATAAGCAAAGGAGAGCTTGACTGAGAAGTGTAAAACACCAAAACACTCGAATACTGCCAGAGATTTCCACTGGACTAACATGGCTGTTGCTTTTTCCTTACAACTGCCAGGAGCAGCCTACTCTCCACATGGCATCAGTGGGAAGAGGCTGCACAGCCCTGTCCCACCCCTGCACCACAGCAGCATGCACCCCAAAAACCACTGTGCCAGGCTCCAGGACACCCCAAAGGCTATCAATAAGCCCTTGCACTGCACTGAACTATGTTTAAGTGAAGAGGATTATGTACTGTTTAGCTGAAGAGCACAGCCACTGTACATTTACCTTGATACATCTTGGCACCATTTAACGTCGCAGACTGTCATAAAAAAAAGAATCATACCTTTCAGGGGAAATCTTTGGATTCTTTGGACGATGAAAAATTCAGGGAGAAAAGCAGGTTAACAAAACTATTTTTGCTAAAAAAAGAGATGATAGCAAAAATAGCTCCTATAAAACCCTTAGCAAGGGTGATGCTGACAATTCTCTTTGAGAAAGCACAAGCTAAGATGATTTGCACTGCTGAGAAAGTACAAGCTATGAAGATTTGCACTGCTATGGAGACCTTTTATTTAGATTTCTATAGCATGCTACTCAACACTAATGAAGCATATACTGTTTCTTAGCAATCATATCTGTATTCTTATAGGTAACAGACTTGACACTATTTTGAAATCAATACTTCCACACATTTCAAGGATAACTGACAAAAAACCCTTGAAAGTAATTTCAGCCCTCAATCTTCCATCTTTTGTAGCAAACTGTTTTAATTAAAATTATTACTTCCTGCTGAAACAGTTAATTCAGCAAAAGTCCTTACAGAGTATTAGAAGTATTCAGTGACTTAAAAGCACTCTGTAACTACAGATTATTCTTCCTCTTAAAGAAAAGATTATGATGTCAATCCTTTGACAGCAGTGCACTGAATAAACACTAGCTAGTAGCTAGCATTTCAATTATCATGATACAGCAAATCTGTATCCTTTTAACTGCAGACAATCCAGATGACCTGCCAATCTATCTCCTTTTAGATTAAACCATATCTGGAATTCCACAATGCTGCAGGACAAATCCCACCTTGCTCTTCCTGCTCACACGCTGCAGCAGACAAGAGACCCACAGATGATGTGACTACCCCCATTATTTGTGTAAAACGAATCAAGGTAAAGTATCCTCTTTCTGACAGATCTCACAAGTATACTCTACCCTTCTGAAGGCCTAAAAATACAACATTACTAAAACACAGAATAGTAACATGTCCTAAAATCACCCGTAGGTTCTCCTTCTCTGCAAAGTGTCATCTGTTTAGATCCTACCATCAGTCCACACATATCATAAACAAGTAAGAGAAAAATTTATTCTCTGTATGCATTCTCAAGCCCTTCTAACATCACAGGTTTAAAATGAAGCTGGGATATTAAGATCCTTCTATGCATTTGTTGTCACATCAAAGATTACTCTTTGTCAAAGCTGAAGCAAGTGCAAAAGAAATCTGACAGGCGTGTATGTCTAAGGCAGTTCAGCAGACACAGTCAGGAGTCCAGAGGAACTACACTAAAAGCCATACTTTCTTATTAACTCTTTATCAATCAAGGTTACTACCATCTGTTACAGTCTGGTGGTACACAACTTCCTTACTCAAAACCTAGTAAATCTAAAACCACATAACCTACTCTCAGACATGTGGCAAGATCAAAACCTCATTCTTTTCTAAAGTAATAAAACCAAATACAAACCTCTTTCACTGTTTGATAGTGTTGAGCAAAGAGCTCTACTGCCCATTTTTTTAACTCTAGTTATGTCCATACAACCTCTGAAGGCACACAGACTGTAAAGCCTCCTGTCCCTTGGAGCAAGGGAGTTGTCTCCTTTCTGTCCTACTGCTGTGTCAACAGCAAACAGCATCTGCTGGTCTCCTTTAAAGCAAACACTTCCTTAGTTTCTTCCAGTTCCAAGCTTCCACCAATGGGCATTTGCCTTCCCTAAAACACTGACACAACACACCAAACTGGGCCACAGAAAATCTGCCTTCGGCTTGTGACAACAAAGCCTACCTCACTGGATCATTTTAACAAAATTATCACGACTGCATTAAGACCAGTTACATAAAGACAGAATAAACACATTTAAATGCATCAGAAGGCAGAAGTTTAATCACTTGAAAATTAATTATATTTACCCTTAGTTATTAAAAAGGCTTGTCACAAGAATCAAAGACACATCAGAAAAATCAAGGCTAATTGTTCTAAAAACTGTACTGTAGTTTAGTATTTTGTAGTTACGAAGACATGTTTGATAAACTATCTATGTTAAGTGGATTGATGGGAAATTTTGACTGTATTTTTTAACAAATTCTGTCAAGACAGCTTGAGTTTCAAATCTATCACCATTACCAAATTCCACAGTTTTTACCCTCAATATTCCAAGAATCTACATTTATTTCTGTGTGAAAATGGCACTTGGGTCTTCATGGACTTGCCAACTTCTGCAACCATGTCTTCAGTGAATCTTGCTAAGTGTGTTGTTAAGACTGATCCTGATGAGAGTCCCTGAGACTGGAATCGAGGGGTACAGTAACATTCTGTATTTTAAGCTGTCAATAGTGTACACAAACATTTTTTGAGCTTGACTCTAGTTCTTTCATTTTGCATTGTTATTTTTGGACAAGAACTGCTTTATTGACTAATGAAAGTAAGCATCCGTTTATGTTATCTATTCATCTAAGCTCTAAATAGCACTTAGGTAAAAGCACAGGAATGTTCCCATCAAATCAGTCTTCCATAATACATTAAAAACTCCATCAGCTTCCACTTACTAATATCAGATCTATAATCTTAACCAAATCTACTTTTTATAGCATACCTATAAGCATCTAAAAAATGTCTTCAGGAAGGGCAGAGTGGGCCACATCTTGTCTCATATCATTGGAATTATGTGGGAAACTTTGCTGACAACTTTCCCCAAGTACAGATTATGTTGCCTTTATACACTTGAGGACATTGAAGAGAAGGGTTATTTGAACTGAAACAAGAAAACCAGCAATTTCTTCTGTAGACATAAAAGGAACATCCACTAGCATTGTTTAAGCACACAGTAGCCTTTAGGTTTAAAAAACCCTTAAATGTGGTTTTGAAGCTATCCAACATTTTAAGATGCATAAACTGTGCAGGGTCTTCCTTCGAGCTTCAGGGAAAACAGCCTCCTCCTCCAAAAAAAAAGACAAAACCACTAACCTAATTCTCACAAAATTACTACAGAAAATGTTTGAGAATTAAATTGTTCAGGCATCATCCTTAACAAAGAGAAAAAATGCTATCTCATTAAATATTACATCCAAATTGATACTTTTGATGGCAATCACCAACTATCAGGCTAATTTTTTGTACCTTACGCATTTAATAGAAAGCACAGAAAATGATGCAATCATCTAGAAAAACAACCTCATATCACTCACTGTTTCTTACCTACTGCAGAGGGCTAATTTAGCTGTAAGGTTGGAAATAATTTCCTTGTTAAATACTCCATAATCTGCAGGGCTTACTCAAATGGTCTGAACTCTACTGGGTCAGGAGGTACAGAGCAGCACAGCAGAGACTAAACCAGCATTTGACAAAGGCACCTTAACATTCTGTGCACTCACACCTACACCTAAGGACCAAACCATAGATCCAGTGCCCTCTCCAGTGATCTTTCACACTCATGATTTTATCTTAGCTGGTGCTGGGTGACCCTTTGGGACTCCTGAAATCCTGGTTGTGGTAACACCACCAGTGTGGCAGTTCCCACCATCCTGCTGCAGTACAACTCTCTTCTGGTGGACTGACACACAACAGGAGCACACACTAACTGGAAAATAAACACAAAAGTTAAAAGCTACATTTTGGATATTATTTTTTAAACCATCTCACTTGGATAAATCTGAAGTTGAAAGCATTCTCCTCCCAAGGATGGCAGAACAGTGGCTTCTACAACAGCTGTGCCATTAAAAGCACTATATCATGTGCTTACAAGTATTGCTCCAAGTGCAGCCAAACTACAGGCTGAGAGAAAAAAAAAAAAAGGAAAAGAAAAAAGTCAGGGAGCATATTTTCAGGCCATTTGTTATCGTAACAAATGGGTAGAGATCAAGATTCAACGGCCACACAAACTACCAGCAGTCACTGTAATTCAAACCCCACTGACTGTTGCTTTCAAAAATGTGCTGTGCATCTTTGCTCTCCACCTGCATTCTGTACACAGTCCAAACTCAACAAATTTTAAGTTAAAATATTGTTGTTAGAATACATCATTTAAGTGTGTGCTAAAATCAACAATCAATCAAGATAACTTTTACTTCAAAGTACTGAGAAATTGATATTAACTGAATAAAAAATACTTAAAAGCAGAGTAATTGATTCGTTAATCTCTTTTCTGAACAATGGAAAAGAGATGTAATTAAGTAAACTCACAGTGTGCTTTAAGTTACCCTGTGGTGCCTCTTGCCTTTCCAAAAGGTACAGAATAGACCACAAATTCTTAAAAAATCAGGACTTCTGGCTATGACACATATCAGCACCATAACAAAATATTACATATCATCTCTTCTTGATTCTTTAATCCTTTGGGAATACCAACCAAGGACTAGTATCTGTGTTCCAGAATGCTCTCAGACCATAATCTTATGGAGCAGTTTTATTGCACCCTCTCTGTTAAACACAATTCTGCCTTACCATAGGCATAGTGCTCAGGTTTGCACACCAAATCCTTCCAATATACAAAATTCCTCAAAATTAACATGTCTTCCTGAGGATTCATTCATTGATACCTCTACTAAGACTTCCAGGTCACTGTTGTTTATCCAACACACTGCCAAAAATCACCACGAGTCCTGCACACATGTCTCAATACACTAATATTCATTACACTGAATGCAACTGGGCTACTACACCCAGGGAAATGGTAAATATAAACAACAGCACATTCTTTTATCTTCCACACATTATTGCCTTCTATATACACAGGAAACACCAGTCCATGAGCACTCATTCACTCACCAAAGCTACGGCCAGAGATAAGAACCTGGTGATGCTCCTTAGGCAGCCACACATTTCACTCACACCCCCACCACCCCAGAACAAACACTCCTGTCCATAATAAATCGACACAAAGATAGGTGCATTTTACTGGATTATTTTTCAGTCAGAGGTGAGAGGACAGAAAAAGAAAAGGTCTAGGGCACAAGGAGCCAAAATACACCTATTTCCCCAGGCTGCCATGCAGCAAGCTGTGTTGACAGAACAAGGACTCAAAACAAGCAGCAGGACTGTGGAACCACCCTAAAAAGCACTGAGACAGAAGAACAGTTAACCTATATCCTTAGAGATCAATTATATATTCCTATTTTGTCAGCAGAAACATCTTAGGATGTTGTTCTCCTCCTCCCAGTTGAAGCCTGTGACCTCCCCTACATCCTCACAGATCACCATCCCACTAGTTGTACTAATCTGACTACACACTGCCAGTCTCTACACTGGGGGGGAGAGATGAGTCCCACTTCCTTAATCAATCCTTCCCCTAAATACACAGTAAATATGACTGGGGGCAGCAAGGAGGAACATCCAGTTTAAGCACATGAAGAAATGAAACATTAAAGGTGGGGGTATAGTAAAATCCACTCCTGGCAAAGACAGGAGGGAGTAACAGCAGCCTCTCTGAAATGGAAGCTGCTCAAACCAGAAGAGAAAGACAGAATCGTGACTTTCCTACACTATTCAGCCATTGTTTGATAAAGGAACATCCACAAAAGCACTTAATCTTAAAACACAATATTCTATTCAGGAAAAAAACAAAACAAGCAGCAGAACCAGCCCAACACATAACCCTGCTCCTGCCCTGCCAGTCCCTAATCTGTATGACATGCTTTGCAAATCATTCAGCTACTGCCAGCTGGAAGAAGCAAACTCAAGATATATTGCAGGAATGCAATTACTGCAATACCTTACAAAGCTTAAAATCACCACGCTCTGCACTGTGGAATGGCACACACGCACAAATAATAGCACAGGGCCAGTAATCTTAATTTTTTTGTTAACATTTAACTACTTAACTAACTACTACATACAAACACTAGTAGAAATTAAGATAAAGAGTTATCTGATAACTCTGAAAAATTTATATACTGTTCTTCAAAACAACTAACTTGTAGATACAACTTTCTAAGTAGTACCAAAAAGTTGTTTTATGTCAGACATTTCTTAAACTTCTGAACATTAGTAAGTGCAACATTAGCTTTTCAAAAGGTTTGCTGGAGTACATCACATAATAAGTAGAGTATAATTAATCACCACTGCAACCCTACAGATATGTAAGGAAGGCAGTACTACCCACTGGACTGTAAAATGTAACAAAATCAGTTATAGTTCTGACATAATCCCAGAAACAAAATCTAAACATGATGAATGGGTTTTATGGCAGATTCCAAAAGAACCAAAATAGGAAACTGCTCACTTTTAAGTCTGTCTGCAAAAGATATTTTACTTCTTTTATCTGTAAGCAAGACTTGATGTTGAGAAACCACGTACAAAATCTGTACATTTAATCAGACAACAGCAGGAAAGCATATTTGGAATAAAAGATGACATGATCCCATACTTCCTAATTTTCAGCAAGAAACATGATCAACAATAATTATTTGACAAAATAAATTAATTTTAATTCTATGTACATGTCAAAACACAGGTTCCAGAGTAAAGATTGTTCCCGATTCCACTAAAAAGAGTTAAATAGCAGAATCCCTGGGAGATAAGCTGATTTCAAAGAAACAAACAGTGATTAAATCAACACACAGATACTATTACTTGCATCTGTCTTAACTGACTGAATCCAAAAAAACTCACAACTATCAGAGACCGTCTCTACACATTACAAGACATCAGCATATCTACTGTTAACTGTGCTTTAGTGTTCACCCCTTGTTCACATTCCCAA
This sequence comes from Calyptomena viridis, assembly GCA_013390005.1. NCBI lineage: Eukaryota > Metazoa > Chordata > Aves > Passeriformes > Eurylaimidae > Calyptomena > Calyptomena viridis. The sequence continues at coordinate 92,218 of WEIV01003211.1, forward strand.
ATATATTATGGGTACTAAAAGCATACATACACCTCCAGTCCTCATGCTTGTCATTTACTATGGCCTGTCATTATTAAGTATATTAATTGTCTAGCACAAAGAAAGAAGTATAGTGTCATCTTACGTCTGATGCCTACAAAGCACCTCACAAAAATCCCTATGGAAATAACTTTTCTACCACTGAAAGCATCTGTAATTCTGGTTCTAATCCTCATAGGAAAGTGCCCAATTTAAATCCTGTAAAACAACAGCATCAAAGGTATCTCAGCAAATCTAAGTCAGCATAAGTGCACATTTTTCTGGTCAGGCATTTATCAAAGAGTATTTTAAAGGAACCACACTTTCTTCTACCTCCTGCTTTCAGAAGGGAAAATGTTTCACTAAAGAAAATACCAGGAAAGCCTTAACACCACAAAAATACCTGAAGCTGACTGTGACTCAGGATAACTATTACAAGCAGTTCTATTTTGAAGTCAAAGAGGGGTTTTGTTTGAATGAACAATCTGTCTTTGACTGGTACTGGGTTACAACAAAGTATGTATTAGACGTTATGTTTGTCACACTTTTGTTTGAAGGAAAATGAGAGTTAACATTGAAAATAAATGTTTTTGTAAACTTTGGCCAAGGTAAATACAATGTTCTTACAAAACAATTAGAAATACTTCGGAACCACAAAGTATTACGGAGACTGAATTAAGAGAAAAGCCTGTAACTACTTTATCGCAATAATGATGGGATTGGTTCATTTTTACAATAGTTGTGTCATACTGAACAACACCCTGGAGGCAGACTGACTACAAAGGATGTTTATTTAACTAGACCTAGTAGGCTTGTCCCCATCACTATCTGCTACTCTGCTCTTCAATGTTAAACACATATTTTGCTTATTTATTAATTTACCCATATTTCTGTATTTTTAACTCCTCTTATAAAAACATTATTTTCCAAGTATTTGTACACTGAAATGAGTTTTAAAATAATCATGAGCTACACATCTGAAGAGATGCTATTAATCCCAAGGTAAATCCAACTGCACGTTTGCCAGAGGAGTCAAACAGAGGAGGAGATGAAAGAGTAACTGCACAACCCACATCTCGAGAGAAACAGAAGCTGCACTAAATGGACTCAGAACTGAATATGAGGCTACAGTATTTCCCCAAACTCCCAATTAAATTACACACATAGGTATGTGTGTATACACAAAAATATTCATATAGAGAAGTGTGTACTGTATGAGCAGCACACAAGTGAGGGGTTTCTGACATTAACATGGCAAGTTCCTCACAAATGCAGGAAGCAGCAATTGCTCTTATATGCCTTAAGTGTCTGTACAGCATATTTTGAATCTTGTATGCCAGAAACATTCAGAAGATTGCATTCTGGGCTCTTACATGTATAATTAAAGATTGTGTGTGTGATTCCTCTTTTGTCAAACACAGACCCTTGGAAGAATCCACTTCCATTAATAAGGCACTGTTAAACTTATCACAGGGATTTAACAAACAGTACACAAGGCTATTTCACAAGACCCTTGGAGGATAACTTTATTCTCCTTTTTAATTACATGTGGTAGCAAGTGAAGGGAATCTAAGCTCACACTGCTGTTAGAATTTCTGATTACCAGAATTGTCCAGCTCCATCATCATCCTTCAGAAACACGATGGTTGCCAAACTTTAACTGCAACATGATGCAGAAGTGATACTGCATTGATTGGCAAGCTTCAGGAAAAAATAATTTAAATTCCCTGCATTTACCCACATGCATCTGCATTATATAAAATTCACATCTAAATGGAACTGCTAGACTTATCTGTATCCATTGTAGTTTCATGGAAAAGGTCCTCTTAAGCCATGTGGTCACAAAAATAATTGTGCAAGTGACTTACAAGGTCTTCTGCTCAGACACACCAGATGGATCAGCTTTCTCTCTGCTGCCAGTAAATGCTGAATGTGTAACTTCCAATTGTGTCTGTAATCCTACAGTTATAATATCCTCTATCATGTTTCGCTGAAGCTTTGGAATTCATAATTAAAATAAAGCTACTTTCCAAGAGTTTTAAATCAACTGTGCATTCAAAAAGGTGCTTCTTTCAGTTTTGGTGGGGTTTTTTTAATTAAAATGCTAAGTTGTCTAAGATCTCTAAGGTTCCTTTTTAGCTTCCAATGCACACCCTTTGCACCTAAGTTTGCTATTTAAGTGATGACCAAATACAACAGTGAAAGTCAAAGAGACAATTACTTGGCAGAGTAATTGTTGCTACACCTCCTGCCAATCACAGAAACGCTAAAAATGACATTTTAACAGTTTTAGTTACATGAAAGCACTTTATATCATGAATGACACTGGCTCACAATTTTGCTCGTCTAAAGCAAACTATAAAAACAGACTTTCACTTTCTGCTAGCTGGTTTTACTTTCTGATTCTGTATTGTGGTTCTAAGATCAGTATTTGATCAGTACTGATGCTACATTTACACCGTATTCACTAACGTAGATCATAACAGGGAAAAAAAAACCCCAACAAAATTAGTACGAGCACCATCATCTGACTCAGTAGTCTTCAAAAAGCCAGGTGATAGCACTACACTAGATGATGCCACACTGGTCACCAAAATATGCTTCAATACGCTTAGAACACAGAACTCAGTAAGGTGTCAAGAAGTTCCTTTTTTGTGATTACAGGTAACTGCTATGCAGATCTACAAATCTGTCATCTCGTTACCTAAAAATACTAGAAAGACGAAGACAAAATCAGCAGGGCAAGGTGTCTTTCTAACTACTGTCTGCCCTAAAAATGCAGTTATCAATTAAATCAGTTACGCATTTGCGCTAGAATAACGCGCTGCTCGTCAATGCTTCCCTTATTTTAGAGGTGCAGAAACAGACCCAAGTCTATGAATCGCCTCCGACTACAGCACAGCAGGTGACCTACAATGTATAAATCCGGTCACTATGTACACAGCCCAAGGAAAACCTGACCCGGCCTCGCCTTTCCCCAACTCCGAATTCGCAGCAGAACGACCCCCCAGAGCCGAGGGCAGCGCAGACAAAGCGCCGCACGGCCGGAGCCGCAGGGCCGGCTCACCCCGCTCCCTTCCCAGGGCGGCG
>WEIV01003211.1:95683-117872 GCA_013390005.1 Calyptomena viridis
TGCTGCTGCGGCTACGGCCGCCGCCCCTGTCCCGCCCCGCGCTCCCCTCCCTCCTTCCCTCCCGCCCCGCCTGACATGGCGGCTCCCCCCCTTCTCCCACAAGCGCCCGCGCGCCCTTCTTTCCCACCGCCCCCCCACCCATGGCGTCATCCTGCCCTCGGAGCGGGGCTGGGCTGGGCTGGGGTGGGATGGATAGGGATGGATAGATAGGGATGGATGCTCCTGGGGTGTCAGGGATTCACGTGCACCCCCGAGGCGACGGCCGGGGCAGCGCTAAACCTTGCTAAGGCCTTGTCTGCCTGAAGTTTGTGTCAGTGTAGAGCGGAGCACGGTGTGTCCTCATGGCGCTCTCCGTGGCACTGGGGCACCGGTGCTGGTGCTCTGCGCGCTGGTTTGGCCTAGTGTTGTGGAAAGAAGTTCAGGGTTTTGGTGACTTTAGGACTCATGAAGCTGATGCCTCCGATTCAGCTGAACTCCTCTAAGAAAATCTTCCCCTCACTTTAAAAAAGGCAGGTGCTAAAGTGCGTTCATTGAAGGGCAACAAGGCTCATGAAAGGTCTAGAAAACATGTCTTAAGAGGAATGGCTGAGGGAGCTGGGTTTGTTTGGTCTCAGGAAGAGGAGGCTCAGGTGGGACTGCATTGCTCTCTACAACTACCTGAAAGGAGGGGTGTACTGAGGTGGGGGCCAGTCTCTTCCACTGTGCCTACAGTGAGAGCACCAGAGAAAATGACCTTAATCTGAGACAAGGGAGATTCAGACAGATATTAGAATAGAAGATTTTTATTATTAAGGTGGTCAGGAGTTGGAATAGGTTGCCCAGGTGGTGGAGGTCCCTGGAGGTGTTTGTAAGATGCATCTGGATCTGGCGCTGAGTGATGGGGCTTGGGAGTTACAGTAGCAGTGATGGGTGAACAATTGGATTGAATGATCTTAAAGGTCTCTTCCAACCTTGATAATTCTATGAAATGCACGTGAAAAGCTCCACAGCATGTGGTGACTGATGGAGCAAGTCACACAGGCGGAAACGGGCTGAAGGATAAATTCTGTGGTGAAGGCTGGGCCCCCCTTAGGGCTCAGTGTGTGCTGCTGATATATTTCAATGTCCTTGTCTTTGTTCCACATGGAACTAAGTGAAAAATCCCTATTCTCCAACAGGTTTACACATAAAAAGTAAGACTTCTATTAGAACTCTGTGACACTTGTCACAATGACTATTTCTTTGCTTCCAATTGCATTCCCACTCTTGCTAGAGAGGAAGTAACAGCCACAGTATTTTCCTAATGTTCCACTAAATAGAAGTTAAGCCCTGAAAGTTGGAAGGAATTGAGGTCTGAGGTGAAAGAAAACTGTTAAACATAGCAAAGCAGTAAAATGTGCATTTTAAATGATCAGGGGATGTGACAACCTAACTCCATGAAAGAATTATATTATGGTGCATTATCATCTGAGCTCCGCACAGAATAGAATAGCATTGTTCACTTGGAGGGGACCTGCAATGACCATCTACTCCAGCTGCCTTATGTAACCCTGCAGGACATACAGGGCATGAATCATAAGATAATGGAAACATACAGAGGTGTAGTGGTAAATCAAAATGTGCAGCCTCACCTAAATGGTAGTATTTCACAAATTCAAGGAAAGCAGAGCTTACATCTGTTTGCCCTCACATACAACACTGAGCAAGTCTACAGAATGGCAGATGTGAGAACAAGAGTCGGGTGAGAAAGCAAGACTCCTAAGAATAATCAGGAAGTCAGAAGAGGAATCAAAGCTAATGCTGTTGTCAAAGAGGCAGAACAGGAAGAGTCACAGAAACCCACAAGAAACAAAACAAAGTTAGGAAATAGCCTGCAGACTGCAAATACAGAGAATCACTGTTGGATTTGAAAAGCTGAGGGAAATGAAATGTACTCACTGAATTCCACTCACTGATTGGTACCTTGCACAGGTCAAACTGTCCAACAAAAAAATATTTTGATACTAGTATTTCAGAGCAGCAGCTTCTTGCATTCTTCATCTCCATTGAAAACTTTTATCTGGACATTTTTTATTAATGGTTTACCAGTATTTTAGTTTTGACCGGCAGTAGAGCCTAACTATAACAATGTGAAATATGTGTTTGCACAGTAATTTGAAAGGAAAAACAAAAGATTGAAGGGCATTCCTTTATACAAACTACTTGAAAGAGTGATGCCAACTGGTCCACAGGTTCGAGTATTTTCATGAATATGCAAGAGATTTAATTAAAAATAGAACATGCCCTAATTACATAATTATGCAAGAGAACTGATTCAAAGGAACCACTTCTGCCTTTTGAATAAACAATATTCATTGCTTTCTTCCTATCACACGTTTGCTTTAAAAGATTTCCTGCAATTAGCTGCTTACCCAAGGGATCTGAGCATCTCTGAACAAAGCAACTACTCCAGCTATGACCCTGATTCATAATATGCTGGCTAATCAAGTACAGGCATGCTGGCAATTTCCCACATAAATAGCACACACTATAAGCTTCCTCCTGCAGGAAGGTTGATTAGCTCAATACTCCTCTCTGTTTATGGCAGATAGACACAGGACAGACTTGGTGAACGTGCTTCTTCCTCAAAGCTTCTGCCTGACCTGAAATATTCAGAGTTCCTCTCCATTTGGACTTGTTTTTCCTGTCCCATCTACATAAAATTATCCAGGTTCATCTAGCCATAAAAACTATTTACTGCTCACATTTCCATTTTCTCTTAGGGAACTAGTTATGTTGTATGCCCTGCTTTTTGGATTAAATTATCTAGACATGCTCTCTCTAGAATATTCTTTGTCTACTACAAAAGGTCACCATGGTTTTCGGCAGACATGTGAGTAGATACTAAAACAAAACCCCAAAACACATTACTTACAATTCTGGATTCTTTATTCTCAATATACCAATTTCCCTCCTCTCCCAGAAGAGAGAGGGAGGTTTGTAATTCACAGTGGGAGAGCAAAAAAAGCAAACAGTTCAACTAATGCATCACAAAGATCTTGGGTTTTTGAAGTGCAACTGTGTGAGAAATACAAACAGCAAACTGAAGTCAGTTAAAATGACATCCACAAATAGAACAAGTCTCTCTAAAGAAATACATGTTCACTTCATCTAAGAAGTGTGGGTCATTTTATTTTACCATTATATTAAAAAAAAAAAAAATATCCTTCTGTCTTAGAGGAACTTACCACCAAAAGAGAATTTTATTTTTTTTAAATCTAATCCTACAGTCTATAAAATCTATGACTTCATTTTAGAAATATGGGCCACAATCAAGCACTGCATTGGAATAATTTCAACTGCTGCTAAAGTGCTGTTTAAAAGCATCCTGGCAATAATAAATATTGAAAGGCCAGATTCAGCAACCTGTCTGGCTTTTCATCACAATCACTTGACAGTTGCATATACCTTTAGTTTGTACTTCCTACAAGAACGTCCTTTATGGAAAAGAGGAAACAGTGCTCAGGACTCATAAGTGTCCAAGTACGCAGTCCTAGGCACAATTTTAGCCCAACTCTTTTGTACATATGGGCAATTACTGCATGCAGAGCTACCTTGTTATCAGGGAGTTCAGGCACTTTGGGGTAAAAGGACTATATTTTGCTTCGCTTGACTCATTGTCAAGATGCCTGAACTCACCATTGGAAACACACTGTTGGGCAAGGCATTAATTTTAAGTAAAATAAACACTGATTGTGATCCTGCTTCCCAAGTCAATAAGCTTTATTTACATGTAAGTGAATTCTCCTTTTTCAGAGTCACAAGGATTTCTAGGAAGCTGTATGAATGAAAGTTAATTTGCTTTTCCCTGCTGCTTTCTATCCACAGAGAAATAACAAGGAAATCATGCAGTGTTAATTCAGCTCTTAACAGTTCATTTCTGTTTTGTTTTGTTTTTTAAACAGAGCAGGATGCTTACACTGGACATTAATATTTTGTTAACATGGTATTTTTTTTCTCAGTTATTACAGAGCTGTGCTATTGCTAAAGACCTAAAGATACCGACTTAAAGGTTTAAGCAGCACATTCAATTAGCTTTAAAACAGTTCTACTATGAAAAACAGACTTCTAAACCTCACACAATATAGGTACAGTAACCACTGGAAAGCTGGAAACTATTAGAGAATTTAAATGTCGATATTAATATGAATATAAAGAAAAATACTAGACAATTTCAGCAACACTGCTGTATTAATATATATTCCAAATTTCCACTGTTATCTTCAAAGTAGTAAGCAATCAAGGAGCTGAGGACTGCACCCTTTGACAAACTCTGATACTCTGTGCAGTATGAATTTACAGACACTGTCAGTATTTTCCAAGATCCTACTTCTAAGCATCAAAACAGGTTAAGGGTTTGCAGAGGAGAGCTTATGATGATAATTAGACTTTTATCTTTATTCCTGGCATTGTAGGAGGTTCCCACCTCTACAAGGGAATGTTTACACCACTACATACTTACTATGCTCAATCAACAATTTCTGTTCTGTCTTTGTTTCTGCCGTACCTCTCATTTCGTTGAAAGATGAAGAAACTTTCTTCCTTACTTGTTTCCATGTTCCATAGTCAGCTAATAGTTGACTACCAGCACCTTTCTAGCTTGGAAATACTCTCTTTTCTATATTCACTCTGCATGACTTTTAGTTCTTATACATGAAGAAAGATAATATTCCATTAATGCTCCTCCTTCCTCTATACTTTCACTTCTCAGTGAGTTTATTTTCTCTTGGGGTTTCAGTTGCTCATTCAAGGTTATGAGGATTATTAATCACTGCATATGAGTCACAGGAAGTTACATTTATTTCTGTATTCACCTACCTCAGCCACTGGACCATTGCAGAAAATGTTAAATCCTCCAAAAGAAATAAAACACACACTGTTGGTGGAATATCACAATCTTGGCCACTACTGGAGTAAGACCATTCAGTCTGTGGTACAATACTGCTGTTCACCCTTCCATATCCTTACTTCCCAACCATGACTCAGCTCCTTGTTTTACCCATATATTGGGATAAGGCCTAGTATTATAGGAAAAAAGTTTATTCTACAAACAAAACAGACTCTTCCAAACACAAAACCATGTGTCTGTGTTCAAACTCAGGAACACGTAGGTAAAAGCAGCAAAATGCTAAGTGCCTGCTTTATTACTGCTTACATTATCCCCTTCCCTTTCTTTGAACACTAGCTCTTTATTACCTACATGGTTTGTCAGCATTCCTTTACAGAGATTTGCTAATTCATCAGGCTTTGCTGCCAGATTACTTGCAATTAGATTAGGTGAGACTCTTTCCTTTATAATCTCAATAGTCATTGTAGGATCCATGGTGAGGGAGGCTTTTAGGTAACCTTTTCTCATTAAATTCTCCAGAGTTTCATTATGAAAAATGCTTTTTCCTAAAAAGAAAAAAAAACAACCTGTGAAGGCTGTGATTGTAATTTCAGTCACACATCAGTGTAAAGCAGGGATAATTTCATTAACCAGTATGAGAAAATGTAGGAAAGGCATTCATTTTTCCAAACAATATCAGGCAGAGGCACAGACTGAGAGATAAACTCATCTCAGTACTAGGATGATGTACCTCGTGGAGATACAAGAGATGTATTCACTTTATTCTCACTAATAGTGATTCCTACATACATTTATAGAAGAAGGAAGTTGTGATTTTTCAGACGCTGCCTCTTATTAAAGCTCATGCATAAGGTAATCAAAAGAAATGCTAATGCCAGTATATGTGACCTTTTCCAAGTAGAAATTTGCACCTACTGATGAAAGAGGACTAAGTCTCCAAAGTCTAAAAGGCATTACAGATAACCACCTCATCTGCTCTTTTTCAAAATGTAATTATCAAACTCTATTGAAAGCCAAGCAGGCGTCTTGCCCTTCCTGCCCAAGAACCTCACTCCTCCAGTGTTCAGTCTCAAGGGTAATATATACATACAGATAGTGTGCCAAATTATGTTATTTTTTTTTCTAGCTCTTTTCCCTGGCTAGTGATTGGCCCCATTTCTCTATGTGTTTGCAATTTTAAGGAAGTCCTCAAAGGTAACACTTCTCTTTTAGATGTTTAATTAAATTGTTGTAGAGAAAGAAGATTCTTCCCCAGGTTACTCTCTTAGCTACTCCTTCCTCCCTCACCTGTGTAGCAGATTCTGCACTTCTTTTTCCTCTCCTGACCATCAATTTGCTTGGCTAAATGAACTGAACTCTTAATCTCTTTAAGAGAGATTCTACATCTCCCTGATTATTCAATTTGCCCTTCTCTGCTCCCATTTGCTTCATCTTTCTTGAGCCTAATGTGCTGCAATTCTTTGTGCCATGGTCACTGTTAAAAATGTTTGTTCCTAAGTCCAATTTAACCTCCCTTTCACTTGATGTATTCCTTTTCTGCACATGCTGCAATAATTCCCACAGCTTTATTCTCCTTTCTTCTGTTAAATGCTCCTCAACTAAAACTCTATATGGAATTATACCAAATTCACTTTGGCATCCAAGGCTGACCGATTGGAATTTCTCATTTTTTTATGGGAGGCTGTTTTACATCCACTTTTCATTGTTGGAGTTGGCCTTGGTTAAGAGGGTGTTCAGATCAAGGCAGTACCCAGCTGCACTGGACTGGGGCATTCATGGTAATACAGTTTGCCCCAAGGGAAAGGGAAATGGAAGTGCTTCTGCTGTGTGACAATTCTTTCTGTCGTTTCTGTGCCAATGACCAATTATGTCTGTACAGAAAATGGCTTCTGTGAATACGCCTGTGGCGAGATGGATGGTAGACAGTACATGGGGCTGAGAAGGGCAGAGTCACTCTAAAAATCAATAGCAAACAGAACTGCCTGTGCTAGATATTTTGTTTCTCACCGTGTCTCCTGGGAAACAGAGCAGATGCAGGATAAGGACAGATGATCTTATTCCCAGAGGTCTGGGTATGAATCGTTCTCCCTGATGCCTCCTTCTTCCTACAAGCAAGGAGGTACTGCAGAGTTTTTGCTTAATTTTCAGATGCTGTAAATTCCTACCCTTCCTATTGTAAATCTATATTTTTCGATCTGTTTTAACAAAATATTTTCCTGCCAGTTCACAGAGAAATCCATTGAAAAGTGTTAAGTTTGAAGACAATCCATGCACACACTCCTCACTTCTTCTGTATCTTCGCAATGATACAGAAGAAAACAAGATATGCACATCACTGCTATCAAGTCTTAGACTTGAAACATTAGTGAGATGATTGTGTAATTGACTCCTGCAGGACAGATGGTGTGTCTTAGCTCTGCAGGCTTGTCTGTCAGTTACCTGACAGCAAATATTCTTGACTAACTCAATCCGTGATTAGTCTCCAAAAATTCTAGAACTGAGACTGATACCTCAGATGAGAGTATTTTGAGAGAATGATTTTAAATCAACCTTGTGCCTTCTCGGTTCTATACTATTCCCTGCTCCCTGTAAGATTTGGGTAACCACAAGGACTGGGCTTCCATGTGATAGTTCTGCCCAGGAGCTCCATAGAGCTCATCTGTAATCTAGCCTATCCAAGCTTAGTATATCCATGCCCTGTATCAGGGCATGTGAAAAGAGGTCTTATAAACTAGCCTTGTAGGTGTTTGAAGAAATTCTGAAGAAATTCCTGAAGAAATTAATTCCTCATACATCTGCATATAGGTGTTTTATATGTATAGAGAAGTATTTGTATAGAAAAAAACAGTGAGAGGATGCGAATAATTTGTCAAGTTTGGCAGATACTGCTGCATCACATTATGTTCCGAAGGTTTTCCTTGTGCCAAAAAGACGAGACTCAATTTAGGTAATTTAGGTAATTTATAGGAAATCTGGCTAAGAAAGGAGTTATCATTATGTAGGTCATTACAGATATTCTGAGGCTACAATTTTGCTTTAGAGGACAAATAATAATAGACAGGAATTCAAAGCAGGACTCCTTGACCTTTGACTTTGGTGGCCAGCTGGGCATAGTAAAATTCACAGAGTAGAGCTTGTAGCAATTTCTGTGAAGGAAAAAAGTCCATGCTACCACAGATCTCTACGACACCATTGTCACCTAAAACACCTGGACTGTTTGTGGTGTTTTGATTACACAGAGCAGGTCACTCCACCACATCAATTAACTGCAATCTCCTGGGTAAGTTCTGGAGAATTGCTGACACATGCCATATGCAGTACTTTAGATTTTGAATCTGTATTTTAACATAAGGTTATTCCTTAATATTTAAATAATTGTTTAATGGAAGCTGAAATGCATTGAAACTGTTTCAAAACATATATAGTGCAGTTTTACATAGTTTTGTATCAAACCGTACCTATTGAAAATAATGTAACTGTAAACAGGAGCTGACACATGCCTCAGTAAACAGTAAAAGAAAGCTGGGAACAACTGATAAATATAAATTAGCCATGAAAGTGAAATGTTCTGCCTACACAGTGTTACACTTCTTATTACATGCTGAAGAGCCACAAAGTACACCATCACCATATGTCTGAAAACTGCCACGACTCACACGGAATTGGCTGATCCTCCTTCCTCAGAATATAACAGTGACCAGAAATCTGTCCAGTAAATGGTTCCGTTGTGGGCAGCAGTTTAACATGACCCATATCCTTGTAATTAACTACATGACTGCAAAACATTCCTTCCAGGTTTATCGTGCACCAATGCAGAAAGCACTCTGAATATCTTTAAAGGATGGTTCACATATTTTTTCATTTCCCATCCCACTCATTTTGCAGCCAGAGGAGGCTGGAATGCTGTGTTAACCAGCATTCTCATTAATTTAACTTCTTTTCTTTCTCTTTGAATTTTTGGTTGTGAACTCTGTTGGGTAGTGCCCAAAACCGAAGTTCATATTGTAAACAAGTGAGATTACTTTTCTAATTTACATGTAAACATACAGTAGAACTAAAAGATGAAATGGCATTGTTAATTACGGATAAAATTGACCATTGACTGCTAAGTGGCTGTTAGGTAATTCTTATAAATTATAGACTCAAGACAGTGAGTAATAATCTGCTTTGCTGCTTTTAGAGGAAGTGTGAACCTCATGATTCAAAAGCCTGAGGAGAATCTTCCTGAGATGGAAACATGCTCTATCCAGGGGCAGCTCTTCAGCCACACTGTCCCAGTGTCAGTCTGTTTTATTCAGTCCTAAGGTACTCAGATTTATGGCTGCAATACTGTCAGGCAAGCCCAGCAAGCCTCCAGTTGTCACACTGAATAGACCCCTCTCTTCCTAACTGCAGAAGCAGCACCATGGGAGAAGCAGCACAGGAGCACAGCAGATGAATTAATTTTGAGCATCTCTTGTCAATTAAAGTTGCTCTATAATATCATATGGCAGAGTTGATTTTTTCTTTGAAGTGAGCTTGAATTCTTCTTTGGCACAAATTGGCACCTGTGGCTATTTACTCATATGTCAGCTTAGCATTTTGTTGTTTTTCATGGTGGAATTTTTCATGAGGCCTGAGGAAACTGGAGGTTTTCCAGACATGACAGTAAAAGTGAAATACTATTTTGGTAAATGTGAGAAGAAGATTGGTAGATCCAGGAGACATTTTCTTACATATTCATTGGGATTTAGTCTCCATTTTGTCTTTCATTCTCATAAAATTTTTGACAAATAATAGTTTTCTACCTAAGTATTTATAGTTCTACAGCTACTAAGGTCAAAACTGTCTTTACTTGTTTTACAAAATATTTATGCTATGTCATATCAGCTATTTTCTATATGACACTCCAGGATAATACAATCACTTGGAAAGCAATCAAGGCAGTGAATTAATCTCTTTTGAAATTTGCAATTCATGGACCTCGTCTTCTTAAATAGCCTTGACTACGAAGTTTTTTTTGCACAACAACACATACCCCTCTTCAAACTCTCCCCCAAGAATTTAGACTTCTAATTATTCAAGTCATTCTAGATATTAAAGTCTGTAACTTCTGGAGTCTTTTAAAAACAGCCAATGTCTGCTACACCCTGATCATCATATGAGAATTTTTCCATGGCAGAGATTTCTAAAAATTTGTCAACAGGAAGTTCTTTCACAATGAGATATGAACAGTGACCTGAATTTCTTATGAGTCTGAAACTTGTGTTTTGCCTGTTAATGTGTTTTGGCTCAGTTGATCAAAGTATCACAGCCAGTTCTGCAGCTGAATCACATCAGTGGGCTCTTTGGAGGCAGCAGTTTGAGCAGAGCACTGCTGAATGCCAGAAATTCTTGATTGGCATGGGGGCTGCTGGAAACTCATGCCTGTCATGGTCCATCCCAGTATCCTCAGGGCTGCTCAGGCGTGGGCTGAGTGCTGACTGCCTTGTGGCAGCTTCAGGAGATGCATACAGTCATTTTTTTCTGCCTCCTGCTATCTCAGGACCTGGTCACAACACACCTGGCACCATCCTACAGATGAGAACGTGTGTACACCTGCAAGCAAAATCACTGTGCCTTTCCCTGCAAAATATAAGAAACTCAATTAACGGGTGTCTGGTTGGAACTAGTGAAACAAGCCAAGGCATGAAATGGACCATGTCTGCAAAGTGTTTGTGTGGCTTCTAGAACTGATTTTGGCTGTGGGTAAATCATTAGAAAATAATACTTCTCCTGAGTAAGATCACACTTAAGAAGGGATCGTGCAATTTTTTGCCTTTACTACTCGTACCCAAAAGCAATGCTTTTGCACTTCCACAGCATCTGCTATTTGAATGTATCAGTCAGCTAAATCTCACAATATGAGTAAATCTTAATCCATTAATGAATGCAAAGTCAAGGCACAAAGAAGTGATTTATATAATAATGAATATTAATGAGTATGTACTTCAAGATTATTACATTCCATGTACTTATAAACTCTTTTTTAAGACATAAACTGATAAGAAATAAAGTTGTGTTTCCCTTACTAATTTTTTTCTGAGAAATGAACCTGAATATTCAATTATGAAGTTATTATTCCATGAATCAGTGATCAGTGGATATAATTTTTAGTATGAAAATGTTATTCATGCATATCACAGTTCAAGCATATATTATCCTTTCCTGAAACCATTTCAACCTTCCAGACTTTATGCAAAAGACTAGCCCATGGCCTCTGCAGAGGATGTAAATTAAGTTCTTGTTTGCCTAAATCTGATTACCCTGTAGGGTACCAATCTTGCTTAGTGACAGTGGAAGCTAAAAATTGCCAACAGGACAGTCTGCTTAAAATGGGGCCAGGAAGGGTCAGCTTCTAAATAACAAATCTGAGTTTTGAACTAGATTTTAATATTATCCCTAGAAATGTTCAGTTAATCACAGAAGCTGTCTTCTTGGTAGTTGCTACCAATACTTTTAAAACTACCAATGAAATTGAGAAATGTGTTTAATTTTTTTCAGATATAAAGTTCTTTATTAATCATATATAAGGTGCTACTTCAAACCAACCTTTAGTCAGTTTGCTGTTCAATCCCCATTTGATGCTTCCTCTTATTCCTCTCATATTCTGTTGAAATTAACGCTCCAGTAGAGAAAATCAGTGAATACAAAATCCCACACAGAACACAACCACCCTGAGTCAATACAAACTAACTAAAATTATTTGTATATTACCAAAATACTGTTGTTCTATTATACGCTTAGTGAGTACATGAGACAGATTAAAAAGGCACATGCTGACACTACTAAATATGAAATACTGCTGTTCCTTCTTACAGGATTAGCTAAATACCTAAATGATAAGAACACTCCCCTGTATTTTTCCTATACTCAGAAAATGTGCACAGAAAAGACTTTGATCTATTTCACTAGCTTCAATTACTGTAGCAGGCCTTTGGACACATAAAAAATTTATTTTTAGTAGTCTTTGGCAGCTCCTTAGTTTTCCCCTGATGTATAAAGGTTTTATGATCAATAATATTTGAAAGCAGCTGGCATTATTACAATTGCTCCAAGTAAGTTTAAAAAAAAACCCCAAAGTAATGAAACACCAGTGAAAATGATATGGCTTTTGGCTGTTCAGGTAACATAATTTTCTCAGTAAATGTATGTGGGTTTTGGTAATGAGACTTAAAATTTCAGATGGATTGTTTTTAATAACATCTTTTCACAGTGGCTTTATTAGATATTCTAAATCAGAGCTCGGCACTTACCTAATAGACAAATACCTCACTCCTTCAATAGGTTTTAGATGAAGGGACAGCACTCCACACAGAAGCCTAATGAATCTGAAGGGGGAAATGGACAAAACCAGGCCTGCTAGAGATAAGCCTAGGGCAACATGCCAGTATTTGATGGACAGGGTGCTGGGGAGGTCCTTTGGTCTGCTGTCTTGGTAGACAGGGGATGGAGAGCCATGTGGCAGCAAAGACAGGAGTGTCATTGATGAAACCATGGAAGTGCTTGAGAACTGTCCTGTAGGAATTAGGGCTTCTCCCTGCCAAAGGTGGTGGGATCAATAGCCCAACTGAAGTGCATCTACACCAGTGCACACAGTGTGGGCAACAAACAGGAGAAGCTGGGAGCCATTGGGGATCAGGAAAACTGTGACACAGTTGCCATCACAGAAATGTGGTGGGATGATTTGCACACCTGGAGTGCTGCAATGGGTGGCTCTTCAGAAGAGACAGGCAAGGAAGGAGAGGAAGTGGAGCAGCCCTGGATGTTAGGGAGTGTTTTGTCTAGAGCTTGATGATGGTAACAACAGGGTTGAGTGTTCATAGGTGAGGACTGAGGGGAAGGCCAACAAGGCAGATGTCCTAGTGGGAGTCTGTTATCTGTTACAGATCACGCAACCACAATGAAGAGGCAGATGAAATATTTTATAGGCAGTTGGGGGTAGTCTTACAATTGTTAGTCCTCGTTGTTGTGCAGGATTTCAGCTCAGTCTAAGAGATTCCTAGAGTGTGTGGAAGAGAACTTCCTGACAGTCAGTGAGGGAGCCAAGCAGGGAGGGTGCCTCCTTGGACCTGTTGTTTGTGGACAGAGGAGGACTGGTGGTGATGTGATGGTTGGAGGCTGTCCTGGGCACAGTGAACATGGTAAGAATTTTTGATTATTAGAGAAGTAGGGAAGGGGGTCAGCAGAACTGCCAATTTGGACTTCTGGAGGGCAGACTTTGGCACTTTGGATCAGCAACAGTGTGGCCAGTAGGACCAGGACAGTGACTGTCCTCCTGTACTCAGCACTGGTGAGGCCACACCTTGAGTGCCCCTCACTACAAGGACATTGAGGTGCTGGAGTGAGTCTAGAGAAGGGCAATGAAGCTGGTGAGGGGTCTGGAGCACAAGTCCTATGAGGAGCAGCTGAGGAAACTGGGGTTGTTTGGCCTGAAGAAAAGGAAGCTCAGGAGGACCTTACTGCTCTCAACAACTACCTGAAAGGAGGTTGTAGAGAGGCAAGAGTCGGTCTTCTCTCAAGTAACAAGCAGTAGGATGAGAGGAAATGGCTTCAAGTTGCACCAGAGGAGGTTTAGATCAGATACCAGGAAAAATTTCTTCACCAAAAGCGTTGTCAGGCAGTGGAACAAGCTGCTCAGGGAAGTGGTTGAGTCACTGGCTCTGCAGATATTTAAAGGACAAAGGAGCTCAAAGCAGAATCATAACATGATCCATCGTATGCTATTGTTTTTAGGTGACCAACACTAAAATTGTGTATTCTGAAAGCAGTTTTAACTGTGAATTTACTGAAGCACAATTCAAACCTTCCATCTGAATTCCCACAGCTCCCCCAAGCCAAACAACACGTATCTGCATGATGAGGCATATCAATTCAACTGACACGGAACAGTTTTTTCCTTGGATTAGTTCTAGCAGTGAATCAATTTCCTGATATGGTTCAGCAGGCAGACACAAAAATGGCTGTGTTAATGGAAGAGAGCAGCTCAGAAGATGAAAATGCTTTTGATTGACTTCTATCCACTTAAAGCGTATGTGAAACTACCTTAGGGATCTTACATACAGGCTGTCAGAACATATGGCCATTCACTACCCGTCCACCGGGCTCCTGGTCTCTCCCTTTCTGAGATATTCACTTGTAATATCCATTGTTTTACATCAGAACTATTTATTAAAGTGTGCATTCATATTGTGGTCAAAGCTGTAAGAGATTATTTACTGCAAAGCCCTCAAGAATTACATTACATAGCCACAGTAATCTATTTCAAAAATTTATTTTCCTGAAGATGGCATTTTGTAAATCTTTAATAAATATTTACCTTTTACAGCACTGATGCAGTGTAATATTCACAAATATTTTTTCTGGAAGTCGGTTATTATTATCTCAGCAAACACTATTAATGACTGATTTAATTTACTAACAACACAACACTTACACAATTCTGTGACTACCTAATAATAACATGACTGTATGAAAGTGTGACCTGCAACTATATAATTAATATTTCCTCTTGCAAAGGAATTATTACAGTTGATATGGACAAAGCTCTTTTTGCTCCAGCAGAAAAGTCTGTGAATAAATCATGTTATCTTTAGATATGAAGAACAGGTCAATAGCTACTGAGATGATGTTTCCAAAAGCAGAATCTTCCCTACAGCACAGCATTAAGAAAACACACTTCACCTGACAGTATACATTCTTTTCATGAGAATCCTCTTGGTACTGGAAAACAAAATCATTTAACTGTATAAATGGACAGAGAGAACATTCTGAGGAATGAAACTTCTTTTAAATTACAAATACATGACACAATGTTTTAAGACTTTACTTGAAACAACCTCCTTCCAATTGATGTTACACACCTGGAGGCCAGAAAAATCACCCTCTGGTGAGTAGTTTTCAGTGCCTTGGAGAAAGTGGTGGGAACAGCATTTTTTTTTTTAAAGAAATGAACCAGGAGAAAGCAGTACACACTACCAGTAATGTTGTTCACCATGCAGCCTGTTATCAGTTTCCTCTTCTACCATGACTGAGTGGCTGGTAATGCATTTGTTTTATTGTTCAGCAACTAAAATCTTTACCAATCATAGGTTAAAGGAACTCTTGTCAAAGGAGAACGCATTTCTTTTAATAAAAACCAATATATTTGTGAAGATCCTATTGCATTAGTAATTTATATGAAATAATATCTTAAATCTTTATTAAAAATAGGAAATGATCACACTGACAAGAGGATTATACAAAATTGATTGTATATATATATATACATGCACAAATCATATTCATTCCTTCATCCATTTTGTATTATTTATGGATTGCTACTGCCCCAGACAGGCAACTGCTGCAAAATGAGGCATTTTTACCTTTATATACTAATAAGGTTGGTACAGACATCACTCTGTCACCAGAGTTCAGGCACAACAGACTGAATCACATGTTATTTAGCAGCCATGGTTCTGTGGTAAAAACATGACAGTCAGTACCCATTCCATTTGATGGAAATGAGGAACAGCCTTTAATAGTTTTCCCACTTTTATTTTGGTGGAAAAACATTTCATATATTCTTGGAATAAAGGGTGAAGGAAATCTACATAGTGATTATAAATTAAGACCAATGTTGACTTTTATTTACATAATTTAACAAACAGACTCAAGTTATTACATCAGTCATTCAGATTCTGAACATCACTACAAACAGCAAGTTTATACCAGGCCTAGCTAGTGTTGCATTCTTCATGGAGCTGTGATTAATGTTCTACATTTTTCTTTTTCCAACGAAGCCACCTCAGAGCTCTTGCCAGTGCTACTTGTCCCATGAGGAACGTGATCGTAAAATTACGTTTATACCAATCTCTAGGATTCCAAAGCCAAGAAAACCATCAGCAAACAAAACAAGAACAGGAAAAAGGTACACAATTATATTAAAATATCCTTTGGCGTTGACAAATGACAATACAGTGATAAACTGCATTTTCTGTTCTTTGTGGTAACACTTCCCCTGCCTAATAAGAGTTAAATAACCTATGAAAAAGTCTATGTGTATATCCACATCCATGAACAGATTACATGGGGATTACAGGTTTATAACTGTATTTGAAATCAGGTAAGATAAAGTAGTTAAAACCATGCCTCATGTTTCAAAGGTAAAGATGAACCAAGCTATCCAGCATAACTTCCTGCCAGTGCTGTGCTGTGGGTAAGATTTGCTTTGTGTTGAAAAGGGCATAGTTAGGGTCACCTATAAGGGTGGGGAAAAATAAAATCAAATCACACTAATTGTATAACCCAATGCACAAAACATTATCTTTCTACTGCAGTGTCTTCTAAAGATGATGCCTTTAATGTTGATGAAGTTAATCTTTATATCTTTAAATCATTTAATTTTTATGAAGCATGCATGGCTTCTGGAACCAATTCAAATTATACACAGTATAGTTTGTATAAGCTCTTTTTTAATCTCTCAGAACTTGCTTCAAATTCTTGCCCCTGTTAGAAATTAAAGGAATATCAAAATTGCCTTCTAGTTTCTAACAAGATTCCTACTCTCATTTTGTAAAATGCTGAACAAAAAGCAATAGAATATGTAGAATTATAGAAGTAGTAAGGAATATTAAACACTGGGATTTAGGTCTTCTGTTGAGATCTCTGTGGGAAACCCTGCATGTACAGATCAAACATAAACCTGAGATACTAAACTCTCAGTAAGGATAGTAGCCAAATTCACACTGACAAGAAGCACTGAGCTACCCCTTCAAATGTCATGTTAAATCAAAATATCATGCTAACATTGCAACTGTTTCTTTTCCCCTTTCATGTTTAATTTCCTATATCCTTCTTGATTTTTTCCCTAAACTAGACTATATTTCCAGTCTAACTACCCTGAACTAAATATTCAAGGCATCTATGCACACTCATTGCTTCAATTTTATCTAGATTTGAGAAGCTGCAACACTTCAGCTGCCACAGTTTTCAGGCCAGCTGGCAATACTGCAAAAGAACATACAGCTAAATGCATAAACAGATTTTTATAATATGACCCCTCAAAATAAGAGTGCCTGTAAGGAGGCAGGGCTGTGCAGTTCCTCTTTGAAACTACAGTGATGCAGCTGACACTACCTGATTTACAAGGCAGCGTCAAGGAAGGTCATATTTAAGCACAATGCCCAAATTTTCTCACCATAAAGATGGGAGAAAGGTCCCAAGGTCACTACAACAATGCCAACTGGTAACTAGTTCTAAGATAAGCTATTTGTATTTCCATTTGTCAGTTATAGGCAATTTAAATAACAATTCTTCCACTAAAAACAGTTTCTTACTTTCCACCTTTTCACTCTGTCGCTTCGGTTTATGCTGAGGTTCCCCCCTGTCCCCCACGGGCAAGACAAGATGTGTGTATTTATTTTAAGTATTTGTTACAGTTAAATTGTTCTTACAGGATAGTATTTTATAGTTTATGCATAAAGAACCTTAAACCACAATTTGTTCTAGATCAGTTACAGTGATGGTAGCTCTCACTAGCATTACACCACTACACCCAGTTACACTCAACACTTTTGATCCCAATAATCTTTCAATCCAATGCAGAGAGAAAACTGAAGGTGTGGTTTTATATTTAGTGGGCAGTGACTGGATTAAGTCCTGTCCTCCTCCAGCTTCCTATTCCTTCATCATTTCTAGCCCTTTGCCAAATGTGCACAGCTATTTGCAGAGTTACGTGTTATTTTTCAGTCCTTTCACATCCCCAATCCACTCCGAGTTGTTGTACAAACAATAACACTGAAAATAATGCCTCGTCACACAAAACCCCCTCAAACTCAAGACTAATCACTTTCATTTTTACTACACGCTTGTAAAATGATAGAACCAAGAATATTAAGTATTACTCTCATTAGACAATTTTCCTTTGAGGTAAATCACATTTACTAGCCCTTATTTAACAGTCAACTAGAGTGTTATACAGAAATTTCAACTGGTTTATTTGCATATTTATCAGTTTCAATTAGCAGCATGAAAAGACTCACACCCTAAGGTAAAAAATTGAGTGCCTGATCTTTTCTCTTTAAATCTCAGACACCGGCCTTGTCTTTCCACTAAATCAACAGTAACCAGAACTCAAATGATAATGCAAATTTCTGTCAAATGCTAATAACAGCATTAAGAAAAAATTCTAAAATTATAGTTTTAGGTTCTGTTTTAACAATTATGGAAAAAAATGTTCCAATTTTAAACCTGATCTTATACCTTTCACTTAGACTGTAATGTAAAATGGTCAACATAAATACTTTCTACATACCTGTTATACTGCATATGCTTTCTAAAATTTTTACTTAGGAAATCCTTGTAAAAGTCAGCCATTTCTTCTGCATTCAGTGTTGCTTTTTGACCTGAAAATAAGTTTTGGCATAACAAAGTCAAGGCAATTCTTCAAATGGAAACACTGGGTTCAGATCCAGGAGAGTGAAGCCTGACTCCTTGCTCTCACAATCTTCCTGTATAACCCTGAACAAGTTAATATCCTTTACCTTCCAATGTTTTAAAACTTATGTAGGGAGCACAGCAGATTAAAAATACTGATCATCTTGAAACTGGCATAGTCTTTAAGGCCCTATTACTTATGCAAGTGATTAAGTTTACCATCTCTTAGATTATTTAGGGAACTAGTGAACCCCCATGAAAAAGTCCATAGTAGGAATATCTATCCTTTGAATAAAATTAATT
The DNA here is from genome assembly GCA_013390005.1 of Calyptomena viridis. Taxonomy (NCBI): domain Eukaryota; kingdom Metazoa; phylum Chordata; class Aves; order Passeriformes; family Eurylaimidae; genus Calyptomena; species Calyptomena viridis. The sequence continues at coordinate 114,288 of WEIV01003211.1, forward strand.
TCTCACAGGGCTGAAGTCTAAACAGCACTAGTAAGAGCACTTAGCAATTTAAATTTCCCCCCCCTAAAGCAAATCAGTAAATATTGAAAGAACACTATCTATGACTGACATGGTATTTTGATATGGACATTTTTTTTCTGTTGCTGTTGATAAATCTCCAGTAACTTATACCAAAGAGTATATGTTCTGAGATTTCAGCTTTATGAACAACCTAGTAGGTAAATACTTTGTGAAGAAGCAAATACAAAACATGATTCTGAATATGCCACTCATAAGCATAATATAACAGGAGGAAGAGGAAAACCTGTGGGTACAGCACAGATGTGTAATCTTGAGAACCAGCAAATATTCTCAACTCTACCAGACAATTCCTACACAAACCTTCTGGCACAAAATGTACCTACAATGAAGGTCAAATTTGAATGTCCCAGGGAACATAGATATGATGAGGGAGATAGAATTCTGATATTCAGTTACTGTTACAAAATGCATTTTAAGGCTCCTGAAAATGATCACAGAAATGTAAATTATTGATCGGTTCTATTTGTCATTATTTACAAAACTAAAACACTACAATGGAATAACATACCATGGGATATATTTACTCAGAAACTATTTGAATGCAGCCTACTAAACACCTATGATTTGTTACTTCCTACTGGTATCAGCAGAATTCATTCTTTATGTAGAAAAGTAAGTTTTGTTCAAACTGTTCATGTATGTGGTTATTCCTCTTATTTTTATATACACCTGCAGCTGTATTATAGAACAGTTAACCAATGCATGCAGTCAATGTAATTTTATCTATGAACAAAATGTTCAACCTCTTACTACAATGGCCAATTCACTGTTATTATGAAGGCATTTTGTTTTCAGTTTCACATAATGAATTAGAGAGAGAACTATTTTTTACAGGAACTTTGCTCAGGCAAAGACAGGCAGATAGCAGCTGCTTTCTCCCCAGAAGCTTATTCTTATTCTCACTCAAGGAAAAATATTGTGTTCACTGCATACACTACAGACCTGAAGGCAAAGATTCTGGATTTATCCACCCAACTATAACATGCACTCGAGGCAAACATTCTGTATGTTTACCCCAGCCAGCTCACTGTGTTAGGAGGTGTGAAAGTAAAAAGCCCCTTCCTCCTTAGGCTACAAAATTATTATATTACAGGGCTAGGATTCAGCACATTCCCTCTGGCTGCAGGGAAGGAATTAGGGGAAGAACAATGCAGCAGATGATCAGACCCTCACATGCACATCTCTGAAGAGCTCCTTCCATCTTTTTTTTATTATGCTCCTGAAAACACTTCTAAATCCTACCCGTAAGACTTACTTGTGACAGAAAACAAAGATAATAAACTAACAAAATTCAAAGTAAAGCAGAATTCAAAACACATCCTAAATAAAAAAAAAAAAAAAACAAACCACTAACCTGTTTCATCTCTCATTTCCAGACCCTTGGCTTTCAGTCGTGAATAAATAAATTCTTCTTTTTCCTAAAACACGTTTTTCCACATTAGAATCTGATGGAGTCAGTCCTTGAAGTTAACCATTGTTTTTAATTACATAGCAATGTGGTGTTTAACACCCTCTGAAATAACCAGCAATACTCATACTTCGAAGTGTCAACTAAACATTTTCCTGCATCCACTGAATTAAACGGGTAACTTCATCACTTAGACCCTGCTACCTGCATGCATCAATTAATTCATGCAAGTGTTCTACTGATCCTTATAAAACTTACTTGTGGAGCAAAGCTACAGCTGAGTTTCAGTATTGTCTGACAGGATCCAAATTTTCAGTTTGTAAGACAAACTATGGAGATGTGCTGTACAGTACAACTGAGATTCTGAGCATAGGGAAAAACATGCAGCCTGAAGAAATCAAAACTACTTAGGTGGAAACACAATAATTGTTTGTGTATAAGTTTTTCAAACTTAAAAAGTAGTTCTGTGGAATTAAGAAAAAATAAGCTTTATTTTTTTCTTTATAAGATCTTTGCAAGTTTTGGGAAGATATGATGTTCAAATATCATCACAAATGATGCTGAATCACTGAACTGTTATTGTTCTTCCAAAAAAAAAAAAAAAAGCAGTATTGTTTAGGGGACACTGAAATCAGGGAAGAAGACAGACCATGACCAGTCCTCACTTTAGCCTTGTAGGGGCAAACTGCCAGTGAAACATGTTCCACATTTACCCTTGGTAATCACACCAAATTTCTCTCACTTATGACAGAGAAAGACCAGCCATGGAATAATTTTCAACAGCTGCTCTAGTCACAGATAGGGCAGCTACAACTTTATACTTCCAGCACAAGACAGGAAAAAGGCAAATATCCTATACCACTGAATAGCAACAAAACATGGGATTTTTAGTTTCGTATGTTATTTTAAAGAAATTAACAGCAAAACCTTAATTTCCACAAAGACACCGTGTGTATTAAAAGAAACCATACCCATCCCCAGTGAGTGACAGCCCCACCTCAGAGAGCCCAAACCCCAGATTTCGGGTGGGCGCTGAGCGGCAGCAGGTGTCACTCCCGGCTCACCTGGTGGAAGGCGCGGTTGTGCCGAGCCCAGAAGTGCTGGTTGCAGGCCTGGGCCTCCTGCCGTGCCTCCCGCAGCCGCCGCTCCAGGGGAGACTCCTCCGGGGGCACGTAGAAGACGACGGGGCGCAGGTTGGAATGTTTGTCCGGGGGCCCGATCCAGTCGTTGTGGGAGTGTGCGGGGGGGCTGAAACCCAGGCCCTGGAAAATCCAGACAGAATTCGTTGAGCCCTTCAGCAGTGGTTGAAGAACACCCCAATTTGAAATGAATTGCAAAACCCCCGCACCACCTTGCAACATACAAGCACAACAAGTTTGGAAATTATGCGCATTCATTTACTGTGACCAAAAACGATGCTATACATTTAAAATTTACTTTTAAGTAGAAATGCACTACACTGAAGATACTTTTGACTCTGTTACCATAGACGTGAATCACGAGGTGATTTTTTTAAACACAACTTTCTGTTCCTGTTTTTCTATCACTACCACTCCACTTTATTAAAATACATGATGACAAGAACTAACAAGTATGCAAGTTTTTTACAGCTCTGATCTCTGCTGTCTGGTGACCTGTGACAGGACCCAAGGGAACTGCATGAAGCTGTGTCAGAGAAGGTTTAAGCTGGGTATCAAGAAAAGGCTCTTCACCCAGAGGGTGGCCGGGCACTGGAACAGGCTCCCCAGGGCAGTGGTTACAGCACCAAGCCTGACAGAGCTCAAGGACAACTCTCTCAGGCACACGGTGGGATTCCCGGAGCTGTCCTGTGTAGGGCCAGGAGCTGGACTTCGATGATCCTCGCGGGTCCCTTCCAGCTCAGGATATTCTAAGGTTTCCTCCTCCCTGCATCCATGTGATCACACACAGGTGTGTACATACCCCGGGTTCGGGAAGACCTGGCGCGACCCAACAGCCCGTAACTCACGGCCCCACCGGGTGACACCCCGGGGCCTCAGCAAACACATCGACAGCAAAGGCCGCGGGGAACGCGCTTCCCTATCGGACGCCCCCGCCCCACCAGCGCCACCGCAGGG
>WEIV01003211.1:117886-214309 GCA_013390005.1 Calyptomena viridis
GGGAGGTTGCGGCCGCGGAGGGGGCGGCGGGCGCTGAGGGGGAGCGAGGTCAGCGCGGGGAAGGCGCCCCGAGGGCGGTCGGGCTCGGCCGCTGCTCTCCGCTCCTCTCCGGGCTCTGTCCTGGGCTGCGGGTGCGCTGTTTGCTCCGCGGTGGCTCCAGCGGCAGAGCGGGTGCGAAGGGGAGCGCTGGAGGCTGTGGGTGGGCGCCGGGTGCGGGTCGTGTGGCAGCTAAAGCATCACCCCTGCGGCCCGACTGGGAGAAGGGCGTGAAAAATTAGAAAAAGGGCTATGAAATATTATTCAGGTGGTTAATGCCTATTGCTAGGGATATTTAAAGTGGCTTTAATGCTGAAGTGCTTCAGGGTGTCAAAGTTGCGACGTGTGCTCGCACAGCACTTAAGTCTTGTTCTCATTTTCCTTGCAGTTTATCTGAAACTGGACGAGAGAAGGGGAATGGATATGGGTAACCAACACCCATCCATAAAACGGTTGCATGAAATACAGAAGGAAGTCAAAGAGATGGAACAGCAAGTGGCTGTCTTCAGTGGCCTGTCTACCGACCGAGATTACAAGGAATTGGAAAGGAAGCTTACTAAACAGCTTTTTGAAATAGATTCTGTAGACACCGAAGGCAAGGGGGATATCCAGCAAGCCAGAAAGCGAGCTGCCCAGGAAACAGAGAGGCTGCTGAAGGAACTGGAGCAAAATGCAAACCATCCGCGCAGACTGGAAATAGAGACTATATTCAAGGAGGCACAGTCCCTTGTGGAACGCGAGATCACATCTTTGTACAAAGGAGGAAGCTGTATAAGTGATGAATTTGAAGAAGGAATTCAGGACATTGTATTGAGGCTTACCCAGGTGAAAACTGGAGGGAAAGTTTCTTTACGCAAAGCGAGATACCGCACTCTGACAAAGGTATGTGCTGTTCAGGAGATAATAGATAGTGGTTTAAAGCAACAGCTGTCCCTGCCACTCTCTAATGATGCACATCCTTCTGTCGCCAAAATTAACTCTGTAATGTGTGACGTGAACAAAGCAAGAGGAACTCTTATTGCACTTCTAATGGGAGTGAGTAGGAATGATACCTGCAGGCATCTGTCCTGTGTGCTTACAGGGCTCATTGCAGATTTGGATGCTTTAGATGTCTGCGGTCGCACAGAAATAAGAAATTACAGAAAGGAAGTAGTAGAAGAGATCAATAAATTGCAGAAATACCTGGATTTGGAAGAAGAAGCAAATTCTACTCACGCTTATGATTTGGCACAAAATCAGTCCATTATAAAAATAGAAGAGATCCGCAAGAAAATGAAGGAAATTAACTCTTTACTTTTAAAAACAGAGAATGCTTCTGATTTGTATTTGGGATCCAAAGCAGAATTGCAGGGATTAATTGCCCACCTAGATGAGGTGAGTGCAGGAAAAAATCCTTGTATTAGGGAGGCCAGGAGAAGAGCAGTAATTGAAGTTCAAACTCTTATTACATATATTGATTTGAAGGAAGCACTGGAAAAAAGGCAAATGTATCCAGACCAAACTGCTGCTGAACATCAGTCTCACAGGGCAGTATGGACTGTTCTTGGAAACTTGTCTCAAATTCAGAAAGAGGTGATTTCATTTGATGGAAACAGAACGGATAAAAATTACATGAGATTGGAAGAACTTCTTACAAAACAACTTCTAGCCCTGGATGCTGTTGATCCACAAGGTGACGAGCGGTGCAAGGCTGCCAGGAAGCAGGCAGTAAAGCTTGCACAGAATATTCTTTACTATCTGGACATGAAAACAGATGAATGGGAATACTGAAACAGCCATGGCCTGACAAAGAAGAACGTTTTTTCCTTTGGCACTTTATGCAGATCATTGGCAGCACATAATAAAGTGGTGTGTTCTCGCTGAAATCACACAGATTGCATAAGCAGTTGACTTGGGTATATGTCTGCTGTCCCACGCAGTCACCCACTTGCCATGGCAACTGTCAGTACACCATCAGCAATTCTGGTCACTGCTATAAGCAAAGAAGTGCAATTCTCTGAAGGAATAGCTTAATACTTGATCAAATGGCTTGTTTGGGGTTTTTTTTTCTGTTTTTGTTTCAATAGCCTTGTGCAATGTTCAGTGAATGCAGATTTTTCAAAGACACAGAAACTTCCTTATGGTATGCTACTGGCAAAACTATTTAAAAGAGCCTGGACATGAGAATTGGTGTTCAAGCATGAGGCTCCATCCAGCAACTTCACAGCAGTCTGGATATACTCTTAATGTGCTGTTACAACAGAAGGTATTAAGGTCAAAAAGCCCGCTGGCTTATGGATTGTACTTGATTTATTCCATCCATCATACTGTCTAGATTTCTCAGTTAATGGAGTTATAATGCCAACTTCAAATTAGCATTTACATAGGCAAAGCCAATTATGTCAATTTTTTGTAATACCTGATCCCTTTGATTTGCAAAAACAGGTCTTTTGTTGGTGGAAACTCTTCCAAGTCATTGCATTAAGGTCCTGAGACTTGGAGAGGAAAATCTGTATGTTTATACTGAACAGATAAAGGGGATTTCAAGGATTGCAAACTGCCATCCATAAACCTTTGAAAACTGCACTGAACTTTATTTAGTGGCTGCTTAGGTGTCTTTTTAAACTCTGCTGTTGGATCTGGTTTTCACATTTGGCGAAAACAAAAACAGAATTCACTTTGAAGTGAAACAAGCATTTTGGAATCATTTTTGTAAAACTAGGTAGCTAGCTAGCTATAAAGATGTCCCTAGTGATATAAATGTGTGATACATGGTCAGGTGTGGCTTCAAGAATGTCTTGGAAAAGACTTGTGGCAAATGTCTCTCCTCGCAACTCATCACCTAATTGTTTTAGTAGCTTCATAAATAAGCTTGCTTGTACTATTGTATGCACCTACCTTTTTATTTGTGGCTGCTAGTGCCAATCACATTTCTACTATAGCATGTTTTTGGTATTTTTTGAGAGCATGGCATTAGAATAAATTAATTGTAAAGATATATTCAATTACGGATAATTTGCACTCAGCTCTTTCATGATGAATTAATGAATTATTGTTCTATAGATGATCATTTGCAGCACTTTAAGGAATAAAAACCATTTTGGATGTTAAATATTTTTAAGATCTATTTTTGACTGATTAGAGAAGACAGTACTGTCTGTGAGAGACAAGTGCCTTTATGACACTGCTAACTTGCACCGTCATATGTAGATATAGGAACTGTTTCCTGGCAGCTTGTTACGTTTGTAATCTTTGCAAACTGGATTTTTCACTTATATATCTAGTTCTACTATAGTGTATGTCAAGCTAACATAATACAATGGGTGACAGTTGCCCTGTGGAGTCCTGAGAATGAGTATCAAATTTGGGAAATACAGATTCTGCTTAAGAACTAAAGCATTTACGTGGAGGACTTTGGGCAGCTCTCCTGTGCCTATTGCTACTAGAAGAATGTGAGATACTATGAGATGTTGATTGAAGGCTGCATGACTTCAGAGTGTGAATAGATCCTGTTTGTGATTGTACAGGTGTTTGCTTTGCAAATTTCCTTGCCAAAACTGATCTAATTGAGTACAGTGCCTAAGGCACAATTTGGCAATGGCAGAATGTTTGTCAGAGGATTCTCCCTGTTCCTTCAGAGATACAACCCCATTGAATTTATCCCTCCTTCACTAAAAAAAATTTCTGCTAATTAAAATTCCAATCTATATTTGAATATTATGTGGCTAACACAGGATATTAATAGTGTTATGCACCTGAATTATTTTACTCATTTCAAGCTTTCTACACATTTGAACTGCAACTTCAGATTTGCACTTAAAATTTTAGAAAAGAGAAGAATTTGATAGAATAATATTATTTTTCTTTAGTATTACTGTCCGGTCTGCAGTGGTTACTTGTAGTTTGTATAAACAATTTAGTGTCTTTGTTCTTTGGAGGTAATGTGTAGTTTTATAAATGTTTGAGCCTCATGTAAAAATGAGTAAGTATGGTTATCAGATCTGTTTAATTTTAAATCTGTCTTTTAGCTTTTCTGAATGAATTATTATGCCTGTGTGTCTTAGAAGGCAAATGTGTAAGGTTAGTGTAATTTTCACTAACTGAGTAGAGTTCAGTAGCAAGATATTATGTGGATTAAGTTTTTTTCCATTGTTCTGTAATAAATTGATAATTTAAATCTTATGGTAAAATCCTCATTTAGAATGGGATTAATTCACAGTTTTTTGCATGAGTGAAAGTAATAAAATATGTGCTTAACAAAAAAAAGAAAAAAGAAATACACAGGTTTTTCAAAAATTTGCTTCTATGCTGAAGAATGTAATTTTTCTGTTTTTCTATATCCAAAGATCGAGAGACACACAACTTTTCTTTCTGATACAGCAGGCCAAAATAATCAGCAAAATGTAAATGGACCAAATGGCAAAAGCCTGCACTTTAGTACAATACTGAAAAAGAATAACTTTTTTGTGTGCTGTGTTAATCTACCTTAAAGCAAAATAATCAGTTGGGAATTTGGGGGAGAGGTAGTTCTGCATCGTGATTCCTATTTGTTAATTGATTTTCTTTTCAAACTAGTTTTCTTTAGTTATTTCAGTGTTTATTTTTGTTGTTTGCCACTCAGAGTGGTTTTTCTGTGATACTAGTTTGGAAGAGATTTTTGTTAAGTACAATTCCTACCTTTTCAATTTAACAGAAATCGGTGTCTGTGCTCCTAATGGTGTGTATGTCTTCAGTTGTTTCTGTGTAGGATATGGCATTTATATATACAGACTCAAGATTAAATATTGCTGTATTACATTTTTGATTATTAATAGAAATACATTACTACTTTTACTAGGTAGTCATCTGAATGTTATGCCCTGATGCCTTTCTCTCTTTATTTTTGAATGTGAGTTATCAGAATGTAAATTATTTTTGTCTTAGATAAAGTGTTTTTATTAAACATATAGACATAAAGCTTCCTTTTTTTTTTTCCCCTCCTTCAAAAGTTTGCTTTTTCACTGCTCTCTTTATGAAAATAAAGTTCTTTGTGTGGAAACCGCTCCTACTTGCTAAATCTGGTGCCTTTTGGTTTTCTCTGCATTCAGCACTGAGTTAGAATAGTCACATCCAGCATTGCTTGCAGCCCTAGCTTTGTGTCCTGGGTTTCAGCTGGATGATCACTGCAGGAACGCTCACGGCTGCTTTAAGATCTTTGCCACTTCCCTGTTCAAGGATGCTGCCTGAACACATGAGCTGGCACAGCGGATGGTGTGAGTCTCTTCATGCAAAGTCAGTGTGGGTTCCAGAACCTTAGGCAGGAGTTTAGCTAGTCTGGTTTTAAACTGTGCAGATGAGGCAGGTTCCCAGATTGTTCTGTTGGCTCGGTGTGTTTTTTCGAGATGCAGTGAGCCACGTTATCAGCTCACTGCTGATGGAGGTCGGGAATTCTGTGTCTGCCCAGAAAGCTGCTGCCTTTGTGCAATGTTTGCTGCTTGGCCAACTCCAATGAGCCAATTTAACCCAATGAAATGGGAGAAAACAACAAAAATGGAGCAAGGGGGTTTAATGAACCAAATGGGCTGGGTGGGTCACGCAGCCCTGGGCCAGGGAGCAAATGGTAAGTTTTTCAGTAGCAGTCTTTAGATCAAGTTGCATAGTTAAATAACTGGAGGAGGAAGAAGGAAAGATGTCACTATCGACTCCTACAGAGAAGTAGGAATTTTCTGCTTTAGTAATGGGATATGATGAAGGCAATACAAATGAATCATGTATGGAAAATAAATCCGTTGCCTTCAACTGCACTTTTGCGATCATGTCAGAAGTAATTACAGAATCATTACAGAATCATTAAGGTTGAAAAAGACCTCCAAGATCATCAAGTCCTTCAAAGACACAAAGTGCAATCTTGTCAAAGTCTGGAAAAGTCTTACCCAGAAGACACTGGATAAAAACAAGGTCTATAAAGGTTGAATGTTCCTATAGGTAACAACTTCCCTGCATATTTTTTCTCTCCCTTTTAATTATTTGAAGGAAATATATTCTTCAAAGACCAGTAAGTCATCTGGGCAATGGCCCTAGATGTGGCTCAGCCAGCTGCTGACCTGTTTGTCTTGATCACCTGTGTACTTGTCAAAAGAGAGAATTTACCTTGCTAAGGATTTTTTTTTTTGTGTATGTTTGGGACAGGCAGATTTTGATGCCTGGAATGGTTTAACTGGAAAAACTCCATATTTTATTTTCATATAAGTTTATCCTCTTTGAAGAATTCTCAGCTAAGAACTTGAAGGAGTGGAAGGACATTAGTACTGAGCTCATGGATTGAAGGCCTGGGGGTTCAAGCTGGCTGCCAGCAGGAGACATTTAAATGGCAGAATCCAGGAAAACATTCCTGCCAGAGGAAACTGCTAGCAGAGACATGACCAAGTATTTTTCAGAGCTGATGTTTTGAGTGAGCTCTATGTCTGTTCCCCTGCTGCTTATGAGCTTTCACAGAGAAAGCAGACTCTCAGGGGAATATTCCCTGAAACACTGTCAGGCTTTGTGTTTTAGATGAAGCTGAGTAATTACATTTAAAGCTTTTGCTGAGCTATGGTGGGGCACATACCAGTTGTTGGCTGACCTGGGTATCATTCTGGTTTGCTACCTGCAACAATGATGCCCATAATGCTTTCAGTTCTATGAGTAGGCATGTACATGTCAGGTGGAAGCTGGTCATTAACTGAAGAAGCCAAGGATGAGCTGTGCTTTTGTTCAAGACTTTGCAAAACACTTAATGCTTTTCTCTCTGCAGCATTTGGTTCTGGGGGCTGCCAAGCACGGATGATTGCATGAGTTTCACTGCTTGTCAGCTCAAAAATAATGAGGACCTTTTCTAAGTCTGCAAACTCTTCCTACAGGACATAAATTGTTGCAGAGTTTGCCAATAGAAATGGAAAAGTACAATGAGTTTCTTAATTGGGCCATTTCTCTTCAATTAGTTTGGCCAGACTAACTTCTGCACCACAGGAGTTCCTTGTAAAACCTGTATTTCAGGCAGCTAATCAAAATCATCTCACAAGGGAGGAAACACAATGATGCAGTGCAACATTCTTGATAAGGTCCAAAACACATACCCAAAACCAAATCTGTGATCATGGCCACCAAGAGGTCTATAAGCCAAATCAAAACCCCAAGGGAGCAGAAAGACACGGAAGGCTGAAGGAAAACAAAACAAAAAACTAGAATAGTTGTAGGTGGGTGGTTGACCAACTTCTATTAGTTTTCTGACATAAGAGAAGCAACCAAAGCTCCTTTTTGCCTTGTTGCAGTTATACCTAGTCTACACCCTGCAGTTCCACATTGTTTTCCACCCTGTGTCATCCTAAGTGCTCCTCCCGGGCACAGTCTGGCTGATGGAGGTTAGCCTTGGTGTGCCCTTGGGCAAGAGGTTGCCACCCATCTCCAGGGATGCCATAATAACCCTCATTATCTCTGAAATGTTTGGTCATGGCAACTCTTCCCACACTCTTGGAATATCAGCATGGCTTGCAAAAGGCAATGTGCAACATGAAAGTTCTATGGTAATTGGAAGGGACTGTATAATGACTGGTAGAAAGTCTGAGTAAGATATCTTTTGTGTGTTTATGATTCATTTCTTAGTTTTTTAAAAGAAAATTCTTCATAACATTGTTTTGTTCAAGCTGTAGACTATGATCAACTGTCTCTTTCTTTTCAGGTACCTCATGATAATGCCACATGAAAAGGAGGTTTGAAGAGCTCCGCTGTCTATGGGTATTAATGAATGGCCTCTGCCCACTTTCAGACATCTAGTAAAAGCCAGACTTCCCAAAACACTCAGCTTCCAGAGTTCCCACTGTGACAAGCAAGGACATATTTTGAAAAGGAGACCATCCACGGACCCACACGCTCTGTCATTTCTTGTCACAGACAACCACAGAATCATCCCTGCAGCTAATCAAGACGCCACTTAAAATGGCTTTGCCTCATTCCTCCAGTGAAAGGTTGTTCCAAAGCATCATTGCTCTGAGGACTGAGTAACCTTCTAATTTCCAGCATAAACATATTAATGAGCAGCTTTTTTTTCTCCCCTAGCGTGTAGTCTACAATATATTTATAGGCCACAGTTGAATTTCCTCTCAGCTTCTGTTTTGCTTGGCTACCAAGCAAATACACCCAAACAGGCTGAACTCCTTTGAAAATCTCTGTTCTCTAAACCCAAAGCAAATCCTTAATAGCATTTTTCAATTTTTTCAAGAGTTTTCCAGCTCTGAACATATCTAGGACTAAAACTTCCAACTTGAAGTAAGAGGCCATACAGTACTGTGTTTGATGCATTGTTTCAAAGGAATTGAAAAAAAAAAAAAGAATAATATCATATCTGTAGCAGTGCAATTGTAAAAACCTGTATTTTTAGTACTTTATGGCATTGTCTTCATGCCCAGATTTCTTAGCCATTTGGATAGTCTAGCAATCCATAATTTTAATTGCAGAAAGGGATTGGAAACATTTTCAACCTCTGCTACGTTTTGTTCTGATTTTTTTATCAATAGTAGACGAGTTGTTGTTTGAAGGAACTACATGTGTGTGGTTTTTAGATAAGAATCTCTCACTGATCGTTTATGTAGGCAAATGCAATAGTATCCAAACTAGATTAAAGGGTTCCCCAGGGAGAGTCCACCCCAATGCATTACAAAGGTCTTTGAAATCATCAGTTAAAGGAGGAGACTGCTTAATTAGTGTGGCCATAGTGTAAATGGATGATTTACATTGCTATAATGTATAGATGCGTTTTCAAATTTTCATTATTAAGAGTATTAAAGTCTTAAGAAAAAATATCTAATAAACTAAAAATCATCTTACTGACCATATATATACAAGTGGACATTCATATGGAGTGTGTGCTGTGATTGTTAACCTCCTTCAAATTATAAACTCAAAAAACACATATGGCTAATTCAAATCTACTGACCACAGTTGCCTTTGGGGAACTTTTAAAAGTGTCAGGGATCGCTGTGAGTCTGCAGAATACCAGCTGGAAAGATAGCTGAAATGCAGTGAAGCCAGTGGCTGCTTTAGGAAGCCTCAGAATAGCCTCATCCCAATTCACTGTTTTGGAACATTTCTCAGCATCCCTGTTTTCAGAGCAGAAGCCAATTTATTGTCTCTTATTTCTATAGAACAACTGTGTTTCTGATGTATTTTGTATCTGGCTTTTCATTAATAACCATTAATTTGATTTTGTGGCAAATTTCATCATATCTGCTCCATCTCGTTCTTCCCAAGCACAAGTAGCTTCCCAAGTTACTAATTCTTTTGTGGGCACTGTTTCCACTACTTGACCAATGGCTGAGTTATTTCTCTGTCCTGAAGAACCTCACAGCTTACATTCAAGGTGCATTTCTCTGGCAAAGATCAATTTTGGTCACTTGGTCAGACCTGGAAACACTGGAAAAATACATGGTCTCCACATGAATTACTGTGTTATGGATCTCTGGGACCAAGGCTCTGGTAGTTGTGAAGAAGCAGCTTAACATACAAGGCAGCTGGGAGGACTTTTTTGACCTTCATTCCTGGTACAGAAAAAGAGGACATTATGAGGTTCCAGCAACAAGTAAGAAAACATGAGAGGATAGTAAAACAGCCAACAAGGTGACTAAAAATAATAATATTGTTGATATACTCAGTTGATGGAAGGTGTTGGGAGACAAGATGGAGAACGGGATGGAGCTCCAGGAGGCAGCATGACAGCAGGGCAGGTTCTGAGACAATCCAGGAGTCCAGGTCACCAGACAAGGCTGGTGATAAAGCAGGTCTGAATTTAGGCCAGGAACTCAGCTAGAGGGTTGAGGTCAGAGCTCCAGTTCCAAATAATCGGAGATGGTAACAGCCAAAGGTGACAATGCTTTAGAGAGGCTTTGCTAAGCATTTAGGGGATCACTGAAAGTCAGTAATAGAAAATAATCAGTGATTGGGTCAGCACAAGGATAGACCATGGGAAACTTGGTTTTGGTCTCAGCTCATAAGGTTGCATTCCTATAAATCCAGATGCAGAATATTTCAAGGACTTGAGCATGGAAAAGGTCTGGACCTTCAGCAACTATGCAATTTTGATCACAGGATACAAAGTCAGCCACATACCTGCACATCCAAAGTTCATGATGCAATTGCATTCTGACTTGCTTACTATGGGGTGATGCTATAGGGGATGATGCTACATGACTGAAGAGTAGAAGATGCAATATTTATAGTTAATACAAGGCCGGTTGATCTTGACTCACCAAAGTTGCATAGAAATTCATGTGGAATTTTGAGTGGTTACTGCAATATCCTTTTCAGTTTTGGCTCTACCTCATGGAAAGCTTTTTTTATTTCTACCCTATGGTATGGACATAAAGGTGTTGAAGATTTTCCCAAAATGCACCAGAGACGATATCTCCACTACAAGAAGGGAAACACTACTGTCATTGCACAGGGCAGTAGGGAAACCCCCTTTGAAATATCATATGAATTTTTGGTCATTCCCACTCAGGGAAGTTTAATGATCACAACAGGTGCAAAACAGACCAAGAGAATGAAGGGCCTGCTTCGGGTGAAGGCATTAAAAGAGCTGGGTTTTGTATCCCAGAAAAATGAAAACTGAGAAAATACCATAAGGTTGCTCTCTCTAAATAGTAGGGTAAGTATCAAAGATGAAAAAGCAATTACTTAAGCTAATGGATGGTGTGGGCAAAAATACAAATGGATAGAAATGAGCCAGGCTGGAAATGAGAAGAAAAGACAACTTCTGAAGGAAGTTATATAAGATCTTGCCTTGACTTGATTACCCCAAAGATACCCTTGAGTCCTTGAGTATCTTTGTTCTTAAGTCTTCTGTGGATGTGCCAGTACATGTCACATATTTCTACTTAGCTTAACCTTGCTTTGGAAATAATGCACCATCCACTTCAGAGTAGCTGTAAGGCTCTGTTAAATTCTTACAGACAAGAAGCCATCCTGTGATGGTAATGTAGCTAAGTAACAATGCATAAAGAGCTATTCGGTATTTCTTTTAAAACTCCTTATTCAGAATCTGGGTTCACATTTATATAATTTCCTGCAAATAACATAAATCCTACTCTGACTATACCATTACTAATTTCATCACAGCCTCAGCAGATTTCACTGACACTGATGAGTTTGATTTCAGAGCACCCCCAGGGAGCTCAGCCTGTTATTGTTCCTTGTTCCTAATTGGCTTTGGAGACCTGTTGGTGGGAGAGGCTGCACTGTACTCAGTATGCAGGATGTTAAAATTTAGATGATCATCTCTAACATGCCTTCACTGTCTGTGTGGGAGCACACTTTTCAGGAGCCCACAGACACCAAATGAAGGCATTTTTTAACAGTAACCCAGGAAGCAGATGTAGACATTGGTAGCATTGGTAGACATTAAGTCACAGAATCAGCTTGGGAGGGACCTATGGAGAGCATTTAATGAAAACCTTGCATTAAGAGAGGATTAATATCAACAGAGCACGAGTGACCAATATTTGTGTAACCTTCTCAGAGAATCCACTTCCTCTGCAGGTAGCCTGTTCCAGCTTTTTACTACTTCTATAGTTAGCAAGTTTTTTCCTACCAGCTTGACTCTTCATGTAAAGATTTAAATAATGCTGATTTTTTTCTTCTTACTCTATCCCCATGAATCTGATTATTAAAATGATTAGTAACATATAACTAATCCCTTATTATTCATAGAAAATAGGTGTTTCCTCAGCATTTTAGCATTTGCTTTTATAGATTAAGCACCCAAACGGCTTCAGTATTCCATCACAGAATAACTGCACATTATTTACGTTTGTGTTGCTGAGGTGGCTCACCCATAGATGGTCACCATCGGCCTATTTCTTGAAGTACTGCTCCCAAAAATGGTCATAGGACTACAGCTGGGGAGTCATTGGCAATTAGTAGCATGGCATGATTGCCTCTCATATTTTAGCTATTACAATCCTATAAATACAGCCAAGAACACCTTCCTTGCAAGAGCATCACACAGTTGACTCACGTTCAGCACATGATCCTGCATAAGCCCAGACCTGTCTGACCTTACCCATCAGGTGCAGGACTCATGGCCCTGGTTCCTGCCTCTGCCCTGCCTGCAGGGAGGGTGACAGCAGGTATTTGCTGTGGCAGGCAGGGCTCCTGCTGGCACCACAGCTCTGCATTCCAGCCATGGTCATCTGGGATTCACTGGCCCATGCTGTACCAATTGCCAACCCCAGAGAAGATGACCATTCCAGCTGCATCCTGGAGCTTGTGCCCACTACCCTGTCATGTGAATGGAGGTGCCAGATGGCTCCTGCCCTGCCAGGCATCCTATGTGCCATTAACTTATGTTAATGATGCTTGAAAAACCTGCAACCTCCAGGTCCTTTCTTGTCCCACTTTTGATCTTCTCAAAGTTCAAAAAGCGGAAAGGATTCAGATGGAAATGTCTCTTCCCTGAATTATCATGGTGGGCAACTGAAGGGAAGGTATTTAGCCGGGGAATGAGGCGTATTTCAGCTATTCCATCCAAAACCTTCAAAACTGGTCTCATTCAGAGATAGTTCCCAAACATCTTCTGAAAAAAAAAGAACTGTTCAGAGCTCTGATAGGGCACTTAAAAAGATCTCCCTACTCACTAGAAACTTTACATGTTGCTGAGCCTTTTCCTGATTCCCACACCCTTCCTCAGTGTTACATGTTCAGCTGCTGAAAATAGGAGTGCCTTCTGCTTTCTGGCATGCTCGTCTGCTCATGCAATCAAGAGCACTCTCTCTCTGGGGTTTTACAGGCTTGTGGAGCTCTTTGGCAATGAACAGATTCCTTCCACATAGTCTGGATTAAGGCAGACAGTGCATTGTATCTAGTACAATGTATTAGACAGTGTATTTAGTGACTGCCAGTGTTTTAAGGTGAGGCTTTCTCTCTGTAGTCTGTATTTCTGATCTGCGTTTTAGCTTGGAAGGGGATGATGTTTAAAAGGAAGAAGATAGATGTGGGTGGCAATCATTACCACAGCCCTGGGAAAATCTGTTGATATCTGGTCCTTGAGTTGCTGATTCCTGGGTAAGTGATTAGATCTTTCTATGTATTAGTTCAATACCCAGCACTGTGAGGAGTTGGACTGGTGACAGAAGGGTAGATGGTTGTGCTTGAATTTAATATCTGCCTCAGTCTGAACCCATGGGATGAACTGGAGTTTCCAGCCTGACTTCCGTGTCCCATCACAGCTCCAACCCTGGGTGGGTCTGGATGGAGGCACTGTGAAGATAAGCCGCCACTGTGAAGATAAGCCACCACAACCAACAGCAGAGAAACCTTTCCCAGAGGTAAAGCAGTTCACAGATGGCTGAACCTGTTTTCAATACGATTTTGGATGTAAATATTGAGATGTCAGCTTTGCTCTCTCAAAGGCCTTTGTGTGAGATCCACACCTTCCTGTACAAACACCTGCACCACAATACCCACTTGTGATTGCCAACCTTATCTTAGGCCATCAGCCTCTCCCTCGGATGAAGTCACCCTGAAGGGAGAAGCTCCTTCCCCAGGGGGTCCCCACCTCCCATTGCGGATGCAAGCTCATGGGCCCACATGGAGAAACACAGGAGTACAAAAGGCAATCCCAGCTGTTTATGTGGCTCAAACTGCAAAGCCAGTGCAGGCAGAAGCCTCTGACTATGAATGAAAGCAACCACTTTCCTCACACTTTGATATGAGGAAAGGGGTTGCTTTCATCCATAGTCAGAGAGGGTTAAACACTTCATTTCTTTGCAACAGGCACTTGGATACTTGCAGCCATTGTATGAGCTGCTGGGTGTGTTGGGAGTGTCTGCTGTCTGTCTGGACCATTGTTCTTTCCTTCAAGGCAGCAGATAACTCTCTTCTGTAAGATGTCTCATCTCTCCTCCTCCCTGTGGGTGGAAAACCTACCTTTGACAACACCTAACAGCGTTAGGTGCTCCTTGATTTTCTTTCTTATTTGGTATTGCTGTGACCTGTTAATCTCACCAGGATGGTTCTACCTTGAAGCACGAAGCCACATGGCCCCTCAGCTGGAGTGTCACTGCAGTTTGGTGGAAGTAGGTTTCATTTGGGAAGGAAGGGGGAGGGACAGTACCAGTTTTCTATTTCTGTACACTGCTCCAGATCCTTGCTCTCTGCTGTGCACGGTTGCTGCCTTGCAGGGTGAGAGCAACTCCATTTCTTCTCTTCTCACCCATTTTGTCTGATGTGCTGCTGTGCTTGGACACCAGACTTGTGCCTGGTCTACCAAATCTCATGGGAGTCTTGAAAGAAACAGGGCACCATCTAATCTGCTGTTTTCTGTCTATAGCTAGAGTGCATGACACATTTCTCAAAATAAGCTGCAGTACTTAGTGACTGCTGTATTGTCACAGGGTGCAGAACAGGAAAAGCAGTTCCTCAGCTTTCATCAGGAATTTTATTGCCAACTTGACTTGTCACTTTTCTAACTGAAAGCAGCAGGGCTTTGATGACTTTGTTGGCTTCACCTTTTACAAAATAACTAGTAGAACAAATAAAATAAACATAGTTTAATAGCATCTTGGCAGTGCAGGAAGTCAGAGGGATTATTGCATGTGGATTTGTGGGGAACAAAATTCAGCTCCTTCACTTAGCTAGATAACCCAGCTCTGACTTCCATCCCTTAGCACATGGTTCTCCAAAGCTATCAGGAATGTAGTCTTGCAAAATCCTCAGTCCCTCCTCACTTCAAGTGGCCTGGCCTGTTCAGATGCCGAGGAGAGCCTGCCTGCTCACAGTGCCAGGAAAGCACTGGCAGATGTTTAGAGGGTACTGATATGTCTTCAGCTGCTGGTGTTAAATTCCTGAAGGCGTGAGGCTCTGAGGGGATCTGATAAATGGCTCAGGCAGGGCACTGCAGCTGCTCTCATTGAGTGCCCAGTGAAGAAAAGATTGTGATTTTGCAAAAATGAAACCTAAAATGGAAGAAGAGGAATGTGTCTGCTTTTTTCAGACTGAGTATATTTCTTAAATACAACTCATCAGTATAAATGTTGTCATGAAGGAGTTTTTTAAATGCCCTTCACAAATGTAAATAGTAGAAGCACTAAGAAACTCAGTGAGCAGGAGGCGGTTTAGGTTAATAGAACGTCTTTCAGAAAACATCATGACACTAGTGCTTAGACAGCTTTTTTTTTTGTCTCTTGGTTTCTGCCTCATAAATGCAAACTCTATTACTTCAGCCAGCAAAGTCATTTGTATGTACAGACCCATGCACAGGAGACAGCATGAAAGGCCAGATGCCAACTGCATTATGACTTGCTTAGCAGAACAAACACTGCCTGGGACTGTGAGATTTATCTCAGGGTCAATATGACCTGAAGACCCAATCTAAGCCAGCTCTTACTGGCTAAGAACATCCCATATTGATGATAAAACAACATAAGATTTACCTTTCAACAACAGGAAATAAATAAAAGCATGGCCAGAAGAGAAAAATTTGATCCTGAGTTTCCACTTTATATGTGTACTTGTGAAGCCCAATGTGCTGACCTGGGGGCTTCACTGCTGCTGGTGTAGCACATGGAGAAGGGCAGCACTTCCAAGAATTGCTGTCCATCTTGTTTGTATGGCAGGGTAAGGAAATGAGGGCAGTCGGAGGCCTCGGTGTTGCGATAGGCGCCGGGACACACCCAGGGCACCCTTCCAGCTCCTCGGCTCTATCGGCACAAACAGCTCCACAGCTGCCCGGTGTGAGCACAGCTCCTTCACATGAAATCAGCCCGAGTGGGGCATGGGCTCATGCCCAGGCACACAGGTCACCCACCAGGCAGGCACCACCTTCCAGGGACCCCTTGAAGGGACCAGAGCCAACATGTGGCTGTGTGATGCTGGTTGGCACTGTGTGGGTCACTGCCTGCCCACCCTGGCTATTGCAAACACCACTGCATACAAATCCCCTCCTTTTAGTCATCAAGCCTCCTCCCAAAATACTCCCATCACCCCATTCTCAACCTCCCTGGTAGCCACAGTCTGGCAGTGTCCCACCTAAGGTTGACGACAACCAACCATTTGTCCTTGTACTGGCTTTGTCTTTTAGCTTCAAAATCATGTCCTCCCCTGGGCTGGTGTTTACATGGCAGCCTGTCCCAGCATGGTTTGTGCAGGGTTTCCTCAGGGTCCCTGTCTTCAGACACATGGGCACGTTTCACCAGCCTGGATGTGCCAAGGCTGTTCCTCAATAAACAACTTTCTCACTGTTTCTCAGCTTCTCCACAGGTCTCTCATGTTTCCGCAGAAAGAGTTTTATCTGTGTGCTAATTAATTCCTGGCTACTTTGCCTACTGTGATCTCTGGTCTGTCTCTATGGGTCCAGGATGTGTCACATTAGCCAGTTTCATTAGTTAGATGTCCTTGCCCTCCACTACATCCCCACCGCCCCGGGAGAGCCCCAGCCATGCCTCTCGGACACAGACCTGGCTGCACACAGCTACAGTTGCCCAGGGCACTGAGAAAAGTAAATCCTCTTGCTCCTCCACAGGAGGCTGGAAAACCACCCGCTTTCTCCAGAGATGCTGAATATAAGCTGGTAGGTGTGAGAGGTGCAGATGCTTTAACAGGAATGTTGTCCCAAGAACCAGCCCTGCTGTCTGGAGACAGCGCCAGAGTGTTGTGCTTGCTGTATTTGAGTCAAATAAGAGGGATAAAAATAGGCCTGTACAGAGCTTACCAGAGAGGGTGTACTGCTGTCACACAGGTACCTGCACGCAGCACTACTTAACATTCTTTTTCCTTTGTTGATATTGCATTCCCTAATTTTTCACCCCATAAGTGTCCACCCTCCCTAGCCCAGTATTTAATGCATGAGAGATGGATTTTTCTTCTGATGTTCTTCACAGCACAGAGTGTAGGTACCTGGTACCCTCCTGATGAGGTGAATCCAAATTCAGGAGCATTTCCTTGTGAAGCAAATGACTTTTCACTTGATAAAAAGCAGCTGGCTGAATAGCTGAGTGATGGTTTCATTCTAGATCTTTCTCAGAAGCAAAAAGCAGCTGTTATCCTTGTGCTGAGTAGTCTCAAACAATACAAAAATCAAGCAGTTATTGATCTCCTGTAGTTAACTCCACAAATTTTGCTGGTAAGCATTAGGGTTTTTTTAACATCCCTGAGTAAGGGGAGAGACAGCAATTTTCCATTTCTCTGCCAACACTGATCTGCCTCAGGGATTTGGCAGGACAAGTGACAGCCAGGCCTGACAGCCCTGTCTGCAAAACAACATGAGATGGTAGAAGGTCGTTTAACACATTAGCTCCACCTGCAAGGAGAGAGGGCTGAACTCACCGGCTCAAGAGGGAAATCCACATTCCCTGCATAGCCAGAGTTTCCTAAAGGTCTGTTGTTATGTGCTCAGAGCAGCCTGGAAGTGGGCAATCATGGTCTGCCAGGTAACCACCAGTCCACTTGTTTCCATGAACGTCCTCTGCAATGTCATGGTCTTTCTGCTCTGGATTTTTGTTCTCTCAGCGATGGGACTGTTCATTGTACAAGCTGTGGCTGCAGCTGTAGCCACACAGTGTATTTGCACCTTTGAGTGCCAGGTGAGGGAAACTGGATGAACAGAGAGAGAGCAGAGCATCAGAGCATCGTTTGTGTGGTTGGGATGGAGATGAAAAGCAGGAGACCTGGCAAATGTCAGGGGAGAATGGTGAAGATGAGCAATCATATGAGGTTGGGAAGGAAAAACAGAATCCTCTTGGACTTTTCTCCACAGCTGAAATCTGAAAGCATTTACATTTTTTTAACATACTTTTGAGGAATAAACAAAAGGAAATCGGTGCTTGTCCTCTGCTTTCCATGTATTTAATTTTTCTTTGCAAATTTAACTGCTAACAAACCAACAGGCTCAGTCTGGAGGCCTCGTTTCCTTTCCTTTGGACAGCAGGGGTGGCAGCAATAACAGTAAGCAACTGCCAGTTTCTCTTTGCACTTCTGCATTCCGGGATCTCAAAGCATTTTTGCAGAGCAGGCATAGCCATCAGCTCTTTTCTGAGGAGGAAACCACAATAAAAGGAGGGCAAGTAATGGATACAAGCCAAAGTGGTGTGGCTGTATGGCTCTTCAGCCTGCAGGAAGTGGAGGATGTTCTGGAGGCTTCCACTGACCTGGGACATTGAGGCCCCAGCTCTCCTGGGAGTGTGTTGTCCATGCAGGCAGCCCTGCAGATGGCCTTTTCTGTTGCTCTCTGCAATGAAAGAGGAACTCAGAAACACCAGCTCTGTATCAAATAAAAGTTTAACCCCATGCCCTGAGCTGCACCAATAAATTTGTGTTTCCCTGAATCCCACTACTGTCATTTTCTGCACTGTGCTTCTCATCTGGCAGTCCACACTTATGTCCTTCATGTTAAGTTCATTTTTTATCCACTGTATTTTCCACCCTAAGAGCTTTCTATCTCTGAGGCCCCTAAGAAAAAAGTTTGCAGCAATACTTTAGTACTGCAAGCAACAAATGCAATGTCTCCTCTGCTTTTGAGACAATGCCCTGGAACTGTTCAGGAGTCTTGAACTAAGCAGTGAAATCAGTGGCAGACATGACAGGTGCCTTTCAGCAGCATTTAATCGAGGAATTTAGGTCCATGAGACTCACAGCCAAGCAAGCCAGCACCGCACTGCAACCCTGGCCCCCTCACCCACTTGCTGTTGTCCCCTGCAGTATTTCCACTTCCTCCCACGGCCCTTTTGGCCAGCATGGAGCTGGGCAAGAAGAGCTGCTCCAGGAGTTACATGTGCCCCAGTAGCCTTGAATGTAGGGGGACTGAGTCCCAGGCACTGGGTGAGGTAAACACTGCGCTGCTGGTGTGAAGGCTGGGGCTCCATGGAGCCCTTGGAATGCTTGAAGAAGGAGCACAAACCACCCATGCCTCCAGCCCTTGTATGCTTAGTACCTCTTCCACAGTTTTCAGAATTGAGCATCAGCAGGGGGATTGCTGAATTAGATTATGAACACATTCCAGGGTTATATTAATACCCCTGCATCCAGGGATTGCCTTTGCAGGCTGCCTCTGCCAGCACCAGCTCCTGCACACATCTCCCCAATTTCTATTTTACCTTCACAGCAGCCAGGGCTGTGACTTTCTGAGAAGGCTTGCAGCTGTTTGCGTGAGCTCATGGAAAGAAGTGAAGTGAGTTATAAAGTCAATCCTTGCAGAGCTGATACTTGCTTTGGCTTGCAGGAAGGACACGATGTTTCAGCTGGCAGGTTTGTTTCCCACGTTGCATTGATGAGGAGCAAACACAAGCCCTCAGCGAGTCTGTGTCAGAGTGAACAGAAATGACAGGGCTCACCACCACGGGCTCATTTCCTCCCTTCCTTTGCCTCCAGGACCCCACTAAAACCTCGCAATTTTTGAAGTGCAAGGTGTCAGCTGATGGCTCTGCTGGTCATGCTTTTCTCAGAAGGGACAGGAAAGCACTGGTACATTGCCAAGTGCTTAGGTGACCTTGGTGAGGGAGGATGGTGACCACAGACACCATGACACATTATCAGAGGTTGATGTGTCCCAGTACCTCCTGAAGATTTTTGCTAGCTGAAGAAGCTGGGCTACTCAATAGCCATTTAATTAAACTCTGAGCATGACACACAGCCCATTTATTTTCCTTATTGGTAACTCAATGTGAGGCAGCAGGTCACGAGCTTGAGTCCCAGCAGATACATGTTCAGATAACAAGGAAAAGATATTTCTCCTTTGCTGCTGGAGTTAGTGGCAAAAACTCTGGTTTGGGCTATGCAGAAGTCATGCCAAAGCACTGCAATACTCTGGTTTTCACAGTCTATGAATCATGTCTGGCAGTGTGAGAGTAATTTAAGCAGGGTCAGGAGGGGAGGCAGTGGATGCTGTTATACCTGATCTACTCTGATCCTGGGGGACCTCGCTGAGGCAGCAGAGCCAGGGAGAAGTGCAGCCTGCCCTGCCTGCAGCATGTGCCTGGCCACATGCTTTGTGCTGCAGGGTGCTTGCTCACTCCCTCTTGCAACATCACTGTAAATCTGTGAGGTCAACCATCACCCGTAAGGAGACACCAAGTGTTTTTTCAGGCATGTTCCAGAACCCCTCCACAGGCTGTCTCTGAGGTTTTCAGGCCACAAAGGCCTTTGCAGTTCATAGCAGTTAACTCTGACTAGCTGTAAAATCAGGCAAATATAAAGTGAAAATTGAGCAGAAAAAGGTGTTAGGTCGGGAATTTTCCAATCCAAAGGGGTCAAAA
Source organism: Calyptomena viridis (assembly GCA_013390005.1). Classification (NCBI taxonomy): domain Eukaryota; kingdom Metazoa; phylum Chordata; class Aves; order Passeriformes; family Eurylaimidae; genus Calyptomena; species Calyptomena viridis. The sequence goes on from WEIV01003211.1 coordinate 138,157, forward strand.
TGTGCAGCAGAGATCCACTGTGCAAATGTAATTGTGTTCATAGGACCGTGTGTTCATAGGCTGCAATGACAAAGCAGAAATAGGTCAGATAATAAATGTAATATTGACCTGAAGAGAATCTTAGGGGTGTTTTCTGTAAGAGAGTGGAGGGAAGAGGTCTCTTGGAAATTTGTGTTTTGTCCATCTCAGATGGACTTTAGGGAAGCAACCAAAAAAAAAAGCCATCTGAGTAGAGGAAAGGTCTATACAGCAAGAGATGCAGTTTGGCCCAGGTGAATAAGCTGACAGCTGCTGTAATGAAGAAGTTTTACTTTTGGATGATGAAAAGGGCATCTTTTCTGATGTATGGATTGGAGGAAGGTTTTGTGGGAAGGCTAGTGCAATGAGTAAGAAATGTGACTACATTTAATGAGGATTTTCAAAAGTAAAGGGTGTGCTATACAGCCCTCAAACTTTGTTTTGATTTGAAATATTGTGTTTTCTTAATGGTAATGACCTCTGGGAGTTTACTGTCATGTGGAACAACACATGACATGTGGTCAGCCTCAGCTAGAGGAGTTTCCCAAGAGGTGATGCTGCAGGACCTGGCCTGGCATGTCTGCTGGGTGAATCAGTGACTTGGTGGCTCTAGGTTGGTGCAACATTCTCATGGGGAGAGAGGCAATGGACTGCTGATGTCTTCTCGTCTGCATCATAGAAACAGGGAATGTTCTAAGTTGCAAGGGACCCCTGGAGGTCATCTACCCTGGTAACCTCCTGCCCAAAATAGGCCTGATTTGAAGTCAGACTGAGGTGCTCGAGGCCTTTTCCAGTTGACTTTTCAGTATCTCCAGGGATGGAGAGTCCACCTGTTTCTGGCCCTCTGCTCTAGTGTCTCACTACTGTCATAGTGAAATACTGTTTGGATTGATACCTTCCTCTGCTTTTCTGTAGAGAGTATGAGATTTTAGAGGGATTTGTGTTTTACCCCCCAAGGATTAAAATAAAATAAGATTGCCCTTAATGCTGGTTTCCTGCAAACAGTACCATAATGAATGCTTATTCTGAAATCTTATCAGCTTTATCACCCAGTAGAGACATGAGAGACACTGCTTTAAAGACTAAATATAGTTATTTAAAAAACAATGATGAGCTTCTTTTTGGTTCCTTCTGGGAAAGATAAACCCATGGCTTGCTGTGCGTAAGCTTTGCCTGCAGTTTCTCCTGAGAACCAGAGATACCTAAGAACACAAAGCAATATTTCAATCATTCTTATTTTGTATTCTAGCAGCAGCCTCTGCAGCTGTTCTGTGATCGCCTGTTCCAGCTACAAAGTCAAACCTCAGGCTGCATTATGACTTGGCAGGTGCTGGCCCATGCAGGTGGCAAAGTGGAGCCCCTCTGCATTCAAACTGGGTGTCAAACAGAATGAGATCATTTTCTTACAGAAATCTGTGGGAATTGTCCTGTCTGGAGGTGGACCTGGACATCCTCTCCCCAGAAAGCAAGTTCATGCCTGCTGTCCTCAGTGGGAAAAGCAAATGCTCTCCTTCCCCTCTGTCAAAACCTGCAGAGTGCAAGTGAAGGTGGGAGCATGGCCCTGTTTCCACCAGGCAATGAGGCATTCAAGGACGGGATCATGCCTGGCCCCCACACAGAGTGCTGAAGGAAGAGGCTGCTCTTGCTGACTTGGCAGAGATCAGGCATGAATCTTGTGTTTTCTCTGCAGTGTCAATACAGAGGAATCAGATCCAGGCTGCAACTCAGTGGATGTGACCTGGCTCACCCAGCATGTGTTTCCAGAAAAAGTCATCCTCATTTCCAAATCTGGAGGAATTTTAGAAGGCAGAACAGAGTATTAACTGAGATGGCTTTAATCCACAAAATGTGGATTTTAAGGTGTCTTTTGAAATCCATAGGCCTCTGGTTCTCTGAAGCTTGGAGCTGTCGCTTTCCTATTTGGGAGTGACATGGAGTTGTGGATGATCTCAAAGGTCTATCCTCCCTGGATGGTGGCGTGTCTCCCACCTGAGTTCAATCCCTGGCCCACTGAGCCCCACTGGGTGCCACTGTGTGTCCCCCAAATACACCCCCTGAAATGGAAATCCAGAGTGGACCAGTCTACTTCAAAAACCTGGCAATAGTGGGTGGGAATGTAACACCAAAAATACCTCTTCCTGAGCAAAGGAGCATTTGTAACTTAAGCAGATTTTTCTTGTAATTTAGGAAAACAGTGATGAGACCAGGGATGGCCCTGTTACATTTTGGAGGCAGCTGGGTGAGGAGAAAGCAGGGTTTTGCCATCAGATGGCACTCTGAGCATGCTGTTCAGCAGAGATGTCACACAGTGTTCCTGGGCTGGAGGAAATTCCTTCAATTCAAGATTATGACATAAACTTCATGAGCTGCGATTCATTTCAGGTTAACACCCATTCTTTATTTCTGCAAAATTAATCATCCAGCTACTGCATTGTTTTAATACACAACCGTCCTAGGAAGAGAAGTACAGAAACTTCATGTTTTCCTAATGTTTCTTTATCTAAATATTTATTACATGGCTTAGTATTTTTGCCAAAGCAGAATAATTCCACTATTTGTTCTCTGTAGTAAACTAGCATATCTTGGCATCTGTTCTGAATTCGTGCCTGTCTTTGTCTTAATCTCCTACCATCAAGCTGATCTCAAAATAGGAACCTGAATTAATGATCTCCAGGTTTTTCAAATAAATCCCTTCTTAACCTTTCCAGCCATTTAACGGTATTTGCAGTCTCTTCTATTGTTCTACATGAGGTTTCACTTGGGAAGAATTTCACTTGAGAGCTTTTTTTTTTTAGAGTTACACATCTAGATAAAAACATAATATTTAACATGCCTTCCTGGTTTGTTCCTTGATAATTTTTTAGCACTAGAGTGTTTCTACTTTGATATACAAGCAGTAGTTTATTATTAGTGTGTTGGTTCTACATTAGTGATTCTACAGGAAAAATCGTAGTGGCAGTAATTGAAGGGTGAAATGAAAGAACTCGTGATTAGCACTGCAGAACAGCACTGCAGACTATAAAATCACTGTTCTGCTGCTTGAAGCCAGGATTTTGTAACTGGCATCAATGGGAGAGAGACTGGGCTCTGTAGTGGATGGGCAAATATTGTAGCTTTCAAGAAGACAGCAGGGCTGAACAACTTTTGCACAAAATTTTCCCCTCCTGCCCAGCATATTTATAAAACACATCTTATAATTTTTCTAACATATTCACCACTGAAAACAATTTCATTTCTTACTCCTGCATCATATGACCCCGATACTTTGTGTATTCCCTGCCATTCATGGCTCCCATCCCCAGAGCCACAAACAAAGCCGAGCTTGTTACAGGGAAAAGCATGAGCTCATCCATTGTAATCACCCGGCTGCTTTAGCTGCTGCTCCAAAGGAGGTTTTGTGGCAATTTCTGAATGCCTTCAGACAAGCCAGCACTGGATAAACTTTGGTTGAATCTTCAGGGAGCAAAACGGAGTGGATTAAGTGCTCATATCTGCTGTAAGAATAGATTTTCTGAATGCAGGGAAGCCCCGGTTATTCAGATAATACAGTGGTGTTTCAGCTCCAAACACAAGACCTCTTGGAGGCTCAGGGAATCAACGTCCCAGCATAGTGTTCAGGCACCCCCGCAGCCGGGTAACCCAGATAATCCTTTGATCCTCTGACATTCAGGTCTTCAGGGAAACAAAGGTCAGAAAATGAGAAACACAAATGAGTAATTTTGAAAGTGTGAAGAAAAGGACTTGGTGAAGTATACGCTTGCCAAAAATAGCACTGAAACAACTGCATTTCATACAGATGAGTTATAATCACATGTAAATTACATTTTTGTTAATTGGGTAGCTTTCAATTTAGGGACCTACCTGAGGTCCCTAAAGTGCTATTGTCTCTCCTCCAGCTTTGGCTCCAAGGCACAAAACTTTGATAAAATGATTCATGTGCTGCCTGACTCCTGAAAAATAGAGCATCCTATGCCTTATGTGCCTTAACTCTCTGCAAGGGCTTGAAAGATAAACAGGGGGCACTGTCCTGTAGTCATTAACTATGAAGAACAGAATTAGCCAGGGAGTAGGGGTTTTCCCAAGGCAGACCTGGATACAATGAAGCAGCTGCAACTCTGCCTCTGTACCATCTTTTCCTTATCTCATAGATTAAAGACTAGACCGAGTTCTGAATTTTTAGTAGTACATAATCTAATTTAGTTATATAATCAAGTTAAGAGAGAAGTTTGGTGTTGAAGTTCAAGAAGTTCAAGAAATCTTCACAGGTTGTGGGACCTTGAGAGACTTGCTTTGGTCCTCTGGACATCGTTTTTCCCAGCCATTACAAATTAATGTGTTGTTACATCCTTGGCAGTCTGCTAATGACAGAGGAAGGATTGTTACAGCTTGTTTGGGATTTCCCATATCTAACTTGTCTCAGTTCACACAGAAGTAAAAGGCATACACACCATTTTCCTCCTTCTTTGTAACTAGTTGTTAAACTCCCCTATAGCTGAGATGAGCCTACAAAAAAATGTCACAGATGAAAAGCTCTTCACCCTTTTCTGATTTCTGTTTCAATACATGAGCCTGACTTTGAATCTAAAAATTAGGAGCTCAGACTCTCCTCTTAATGTTGTGAGGGCAGTAATCTCTTTATGTAACATGGGGAAATGGCATAATTCTGTCAGACTGCTGCAAACTCAGTGGGGAGTGAAACATTCAGACCCTTATCTATTGTTTTCCTATCCTGACTCATCCCAACTAATTTTTTCTATGGTTTCTTCTGATTTTTAAATATAATGTAATTCTGGTTTAATTTTTTTTTTCTCCCAGCCACACATCTGTCTTTTATAATAAGTGCAGGTTCTATTCAACTAATGCACTAATTATGACTTCCCTGAGAGAGATCCACACTAGAATTGCAGATGAAATGGAAAATACAGCTACAGCAAAAAGTACAGCAGCTTAAACCTAACTCATGATCTTTTAAGACTTGTGGGTTAGCTCTGTGCTACACAGTGTGATAACATGGAATTTCCTGGCTTTAGCAAAGAGGTACTCAGATCTCTTTGCTCCAAAGCATTTACTGCTGAAGAAGAGGGAGAATCTTCCTTGTCATATGCCAGGCTGGTGAGCTGTTTGTATTTCCCCCAATAAGATGGATACATACATATTTGATGGTAATTTCTTTATGTTAAATTGCATACTGTAGAACTAACATGCAGTCAAGAACACCAAAATAATGAAATCTTTTAGTACCTAGTAAAGTAAATAACTGCTTATAGTATTACCAGCTTACAAGTGGTAAGGAGGGACAGAAGCACGGAGGGATTTATGTGACCCACCAGACATCATGAAATCCAAGTCTGCCAGAGCCAGAGATATCCTCTCTCATGGTCTCATGTTTTAATCCCCAGTCTTTTTCTATTTCCATTAAGAAAAAATATGTTTCCCTAATCCACAATATTTAAGGGCTTTTTCAGGTAAGCCCTGAATCACTGAAATTCTCTGAAGCTTCCACTAAAAAAGCAGTGTGTTCAACTAGCATTCATGAATATTTTAGCTAATGTCATTATTTTTTTAATATGATAAATATTACAGGGAAGTGCAGAGAGACAGCAATACTTTGCATTGGGAATAACACTGAATGGAGACACAGAATCCAGGGCAAACAGCTTTGCTGGTCCTGCCTGTTTACTAAAGCATCTCTCGGTGTGCAAAGACGGATCACCACGGATGTGCTTTTAAGTCACAACGCCCGGGTTGTGCAGAGAGATTTGCCATTCCCTTTGCATTGCCGCTGTCCCCTCTCCATGTCACCAGCCACTGCTAGGTGATCTTCCACCACCTTCCTCGCCACCCTGCTTCCGAAGGAAGGGTGTAAACAGCCAAAAAATTTTGCATAGAGATGCTATTCATGAAAATATTTTTGCACGCGCCGCTTTGCAGCCTGCGAGCTGCGGTTTTGAGTTTCCTGGGAAGAAAGCCTATTAAGCTGCCTTTCTGCGGGATTGCCATAGCAACCCTCGCACAATGCCAATGGCCCAGATTCCCTTCAGCCCCTTCTTTCTGAACTGACAGCAGTGATTTTAATGCTCCTTGAACCAAATCTTTGCATTTGGAGACCGCTTTAGGAAAAAAAAAAAAGGCATTTAATCAGGGCTGGTTGTTCTCTTTTCTCTTTCCTTTCTTCCTGGGAAGCGAGTGGGAAGGCTTTAGCATGGCGTCACAGCTGGATAATGACCACAAAGCAGTCTCATGTTGGGCAATTTCAGATTATTCAGAGTTATAGGGCACAGTGGAGTGGATGCTGGCACATGGGTTACTTTTTACAGATAATTGCATCTTTGGGCAGGGATGTTGGGAGCACGGCATGGAAATAGAAAGGAAACTATCACAGGAGCAAGGAAAATTCCCAGTAAGCATGAGAGCAGGACTGGGACTCGGAGCAGCAGTACTGTGTAAAACAGGGCAGGCTGCTCTGCTCATTTTAAGCACCCCATAAAGGCCAATATCTGAATACTGCCAAGTCTAGAAGTTGCAGTAGGGTCCCCCAGTGACACTTGGTAGGGCATAATGCTATGGAATCAGGGCTGGCTTGTGGTGAAAGCTGGTGACATGGGAGATGGGAAAGCAGAGCTAACACTTGAGGATGCAGCTCAGAGCCAGCTCCCCGCAGGGTGAAGGCACTCGCCATCTGACTGCAGGCACACCACACCCTGGGTGCCCAGAGCTGCCAGCGAGCCAACATATGGGCAGGCACTCAGACACAGCTCAGGCAGGAAAAGAAATAAATATCACCTATGTCTGACTAATGCAATCCAAACTTTATGGCAAACAGTCCCTGACTGGAGTTAGTGTTGGGGTGCAGGGCTGCCCTCAGGCACCCCCTTCTCCTGCTGCTCTGTCATCTCCTCTTTTCTTCTGTCTGGGTTCATTGCCCACGGCAATGGAGAGAGTGGCAGGGTGGGGGTAGCCTGGGGAAGGCCTTGGAGGTGGGACACCAGGCCAAATGCCTGGTGCATTGAGCTCCAGCTCCCAGGATGCTGCACCTGGAGCTGTGGAGGGAGCCTGGGGTGCAAACCCCACCATGTGCACCTTCTGCAAGGGGAAATAAATCAAAGCTATATGTGCCCTCTTCATGCCTGCTAACAGCCAGACTCCCACCCCTTCTCACAACTGCTTATCGTATCCATTGGCAGCATTCCCTAGCTACATCCCTGTTTGCTGTAAGCATCTGGCCCTCAGCAAACACAGTTTGCTGCACAGCTTAGTGCATCTGTCTTAAAAGGCTGTGCTCACATTAGAAACAGAGGGAGCTCCTGAGTCACTGAATCCAGCCCTGGGCTATCTCAGGTAACCATGTCATGTATGTTAACTAATCCTCCCAGTAGTGCCCAGATGGAGGGATGAGCTGCCTCAGTCTGTCTGGGGAAAGGAACCAAAATATGTGGTGAGCAGCAGAGATCTGCAGGGATTGGTCCCCTCCCCAGATGAGCCTGCCCTGGACAGTAAATGTGAGTGGTTACTGCTCAGACAGGGATCGTGCCATCGGTCCAAGCAAATGGAGCATGGATACACAAGTGATGAGTGGAAACATGCTTCAGGGGAGAAATAGACGCCAATTCTTGTTGTCTGCACGACACCAAAGAAGCTCTGGGAGCTGTCCCAGGCTGAGGGAGCTGAGCCCCCCTGCATCTGGTGTCTCCCTGTGAATGCTGGATTGACCCTCATCAACCTTGCTGTGCTTCTGCTGTTAAGTGCTGGTGTCCTGCTGCCCTGTCTACCCTGATGCCTTTCTGGGGTGAGGATGCCAGGCCTCCCCAAAATTGACCTCTCTCCGGAGCCATATCCTCACACAAATCCTGCCTTGGCAAGGACAACCTCCCTTCCCAGAGCTAAAGAGAAACAATCTCCCTAAAACAGGATCTAGCAGGAGGTGATGCAGCAAATTCCCCTGAGCTGTAAATATATTTATATCCTTATCCCATCTGCTTGAGGCAAAAACCCCTTACTAATGCTGTGGACAGGAAGGAAACCACATTTGCATTTTTCTGCACTTTTTTCAGCTGGTGGTTTCATGGGCTGTGGGATCTGTCTCCCCCAGCAATTTTCTGTGAGCTGCTTCAGTGCTGGGAGGATGGGAGAAGGAAGGAAATGCTCCCTTGCTGGTGTTCCCTCCCCACACTGTAAGTCAGGGCACCCTCCCCACTGCCCCTCTGCCTGGGCAGCCCTTTGAGCAACACTGAGGGCAGCAGTGGGGGTGGGAGAAGGATGGGATGGATAGGACTGTTTTGGGAGATTCTCATAGTCCTAGATCAGATGCTTACAAGCTTTTAATTAAATTTCCCTCATATATCTGTCACTAGTTCTGTCCATCACAGCAAAGGGATGAACTATACAGTCTACCTTATAATTTCTTAGCCAAGGAAAAAAAAAGTCCCATCGGGTTTTGCCTAGTATAAATATAACCTTCCTCCCATTCAGAAAGATAACAACCTGTACAAAATGAATTTTTACAGGACAATTTGCCACTGTGGGAGCCAGACCAGGTCCCAGCTTGACCACTTGCATTATTATCTCTGCACCCATGTGGGACTGGAGGTACCACGTACAAGCAGAGCTCCTTGCTGAGCTCCTTGCTTCACTGCTCTCAGCAGCTCTCAAAGACAGAACAGCACAAATATTTGTGTGTGAAATAGAAAATAAATCGTGCATTTTGCTGAAGGACTGGTGGCATTTGTTTTATCATGTTATGCCTGCAAGTGTTTGTAAACACTGCGTCAATTTGCCATACTACAGCAAAGATTAGGATTCAGTGCTTCAAAGCCTGTGTTGAGGCTTGAGACAAGTCTTTTTTATGAGGTATTTGAGGACCATTCATACTCCAAAAAATGTGGTTTGGGTGTGTGAGTCTGCCTGTGTTTTCTTGCTGGATGTCCCACAGCTAAAGAAAGTGAGGCAGATGCACAGCCTCCTGAAAATTTCTTTCCATCCAGTGACACACAAATATCATCTCACAAGAAAACACAAGTTTCTGCCATCACTCATGCCACAGACCAGGCTCAGTTCACAGTCCCACGCTGAAATCAAGACTTTTAAGCAAGAACTAGGTTAGAAATTCAAGGAGCTGTAGAAAGTCCACAAGAAGCCAGCAGGAGATTGGCAAAGCACTGCAGCTTTCCCCCTGCAACAGATTATAAAACTCAAGGTTTATAATCCAGGCTGCAGAAAACAACCCTTGAAATCCCATTTTTCTGGGCTTCCTGTTCCACCAGTGAGGTGCAATCTCCTGAGTATGCCCTGCTCCCTCACATGCTGCTGCTCTCCTTCCTGCTCCCCCGCTCCCTTATGTGCTCCTCAGGAATGTATCCCTTAGCCTCTGCTGGGGTTTAGTTGAGATGGAAAACTTCCAGAAGGACAGATACATGAAAGAACTAAGTACATTGCTAACCATTTCCACACTGGAGAGGAGGCAATGGCCCCTTCCTCAAGCAACCCTTTCACAGGGTGTGGTGCTTCAGAGCTTAGAGAAGGCATGCCCTGGGGAGGAGGGAATCTCCTTCCCAAACCTCTCCTGAACTGATGTTTTCCCAACACCTTACTGAAAAGGTACTGAGCTCATCCTCTTCTGGGAATACTTCTGGCAACTTGCTGGCTCATGCCACATCTCTTCTGACAGGTCCTTTGCCCTCTTACAACAGCAGCAAAGGAACCACAGGGCTTAGCAGGGCAAAGTCTCCCAGATGCATTAAGCATCTCCCTTTGATAGGTCCAGCCATCCCAGCTGGAGTACCCAGGACTAGTGCAAAGACCAGGACTACATTTTTTTCTAATGTCAATTGCTGGACTGGCACTACAGCCTGCAGGGTGATAGGCCCTCATAAATACTGTTGGCCAAAGCTACAAGGGCCTCTCTTGTCACAGGGGCTCACATTTGTTCTTATTTTTATTGTGGAATAAAGCTGAAGAAGCTGGGAGCCTGAGTCATATGGGTGTGTAACACCACCAACAGTTTTTATGAGACTGAGTCTTTTGGCAAGAAACTCACTTCAACTGCTTGCTTGACTCAACTGAACTGTACCTGGTATGGGGGTGGTCAGATAATGCTGCCCCTCCAAGTTAAAGTCAAACCTGACATACAGCTCCCACCCACCTCTCATCTCCCTGATTTAGGATACACATAAACCATGGATTATTCATTTTTTTCTAATTCACTTACATATTTCTCTCTTTACACTGAGAATGAATCTGATGGTCACACAGGGCCTGGCTTTACTTGTAGGCTGAGGGTCTCTCCACTCTGCCTCACATGGGATTTTTCTTTTACTGTCAAATCTGTCCCTACATATTTTATCTTTCCCTTTAAAGCTGGCAAATCCTAACTCCAGTGTTTGTTTGGGGTTTGTTTTTTTGTCATGAATACTGGAAAACAGGCAGGAGGTCTGTTTACGACTTCTTGTTGGCCTTTAATGAAATACTTCACATTTTATGCCCCAGTTTTTTCTACTAACACTGACTAGTGAAGGCTGCCTTAGTACTCCCAGCTGTACTGCATGGGTAATCTGGGAATGCTTCTAGAAAAGCAATGGAAGATGAGAGATAAATATATATATTCCCTTACTGAGACCTGCAGCACTTTGTCTGATTTCTCTGTTAGAAACATCTCTCTTGTATATAGGTCTCATGTCCTGTCTACATCCAGGACAGTACCTGATCCAGACATACACTATAATTTATGTCCTGTTGGAGCATGTTCCCAGAAAAAGCCCTACATGAGTCATATCACTCTCCCAAACCGCCTGCCTGCTGCCAAAATGTCCAGCTGCATGAGAAGGAAGCACAAACTGTCACATGAGGATCTTTCTGACGGTGGTGCCCTGTCAGCCATGTGTTTGTCAGAGCCTCCTCAGGCACCTCTCACCAGGCTGTGCTGCCTCATCTGCAGCAAGGCTTGCTTTGCTGTAGGACACACATGGTAACGAACTCCCCTTGGGTCACCTTCATCTGCAGACAGATGGGACCTGAGGGAAGCATTTCTGTAGTGGAGCAGAGAGGCAGAGTACCTCTAAGGGTGGCAGGAGTTCCCCTGTATTAATAACATTCTTAAATAACATGCACTTTCCATAATCTTTCCTCACTCTCCTCAGAAGTCCCTTCATTCAGTTTTAGTGAGAACCCTTTGATGCACTGAAGTTTTCTCACAGCCTCATTCAGAAGTTTTTGTTGTATTTAAGCCCTTTATGGACTCATTCACTGTTTTGCTGCAACTAGAACAGCATTGTTAATGGTGCAGGCATGTCGTTATCACATTTATCAGAGGTACCTGTTGCAAATGCTGAATTTAGCCTCAATTAAACTCAGAATATTGTTTTCCTCATCAGAGATGAAAAGAAACAAAGGACACACATGAGGACAGGGAGCTGCAGGACGGCAATACTGGGAGGAACACGCAAGTGGTTTTCATGGAAATAACTTTCAAATGGCTTGTTTTCTGTCATTTACAGTCCAAAGACTAATGAACAACAGGAAATGTCTTTACTCCAGCAATATTCTTTGACCATCCACTGTCAGAAGTCTTCCATGTGTCATGTCCTTCCATGTGAGTGCATGGTTTACAAGAAATGGTAATATCCTACTCCTCAGTTTTCCAGTGACAAACCACACCACTGGGGCAAGGCACTTGGCTTCTCATGCTTTTAAAAGTGAGGATAATGCCCACCAGTGTAAATCCCTTTGCTGCCTATGGCTGGAGCTGGCAAGTGTTAATTTGCACCCCAAATTAACCCGGACCACTGGAGGATGCTGATGCCGACTCAGTAATTAGCCTTGTTTTGTGTTTTTATGCACTTTTCTGCTGCAAATTCTTTGGAGACTCATGAAACTTTTACAGAATACAAGAGTTTCAGTGAGGACTCTGGTTTGTTCATTGTGCTGCTGGCTGCAGAGGGTTAGAATTAATAAGACTGACTTGAAAATCACAGACTTGAAAGTCATAAATAATATCTATTTTTTCATGTTTTCTCCCTCCACTTGGAGCCTCCAACTACAGCCAGGCCCACATTTTCAGTTTGGTTTTGTTTTTTTCTTTTCCTTCCTTGCCCCCCAGCAAAAAGGGTGCAGTTAAAAAGGAAAAAAGACAGATAGGATAACTTTCAGAAGGTGAAACCTGCAAAAAAACAGCAACTACAGTGAGAATTGATAAATCCAAGGAAGGTGGTAATGCTGCTTTAAAAACAATTTTGGAATTTAATTTAATTTTAAACTCTGTTTCGTTTATTGTCTGCCTTTAGCTAATTTTGAGTTCAAGCTAACTCTGCTATTGCTAAGCCTTCCGGGATAGAAATCCATGTTTCTAAGGGCCATTACAGTTGACACAGCAGGACTTCATCTGAAAACTAATCTGATGTGAAGGTTGGGTCTGGAGGACACCCTGGTGCTTATTGCCATGCCCTTGGCTACTGGGTCACAGAGAATTCGGTGGAGCTCAGAGCAGAGTATAAGGCCTGCAATTGTGCTGGTGTGGTGGGTGGTGAGAGACAGCCTGTTCCTATGGGCATGGGGGAGGGATGGGAGGTGGAGGGGGCTGGGGAAGGAGAGTTTCATTTGCCACTGCTCCCAGGGCCCTTAATTGCAGCAGCATACATGGTGATAAGCTGCTGAATTGCCTTTCATGGGCCAGGAAACCCCGCATGTGAAAAAATCCAGTATGTCTTTGTTTGCATAGCTCACTGCCTGACCCACCAGTCTGCACACGGGATGGGAAAATAAAGGCAAATATTACTGTCACTTCCAAGAGCCACTGACTGAGGCATCGCCCAGCCTGGCCAAGAGAGGTGGAAGGATTAAGGTGGTGGAAGCCAGCTCACATCAGAAACATTGCATGTTTCATTTCTCTTCGTTTTGGCCATAACCTCTGTGACAAAGTGTTTCCCCAGCTGCAGATGCACAGCTGGGCCGTACAGAGCTCAGACCACAGACTGAAGGGTGGCACACGCGTTAGGGAGTGCGAGTGGGGGCAACTTCCCTTGGATTTTACAGTTCCCAGGCCCAACCCTTGAACACTGAGTATTTGCAGCGAACCTGTAGCTTGCTTGTTTATTTATCTAGCTCTTCCTGTGACTTCCAAGGAACGGTTTCTTCGTCCTTATGCTAATTCAAGCTCTGATGAATAAAGAGGCTTTTTTTTCCCCCATCCCATCCTGCAAGAGGTCATCTTTATTCAAGAGCCATGAATGATGTGCACAGGGTACTAATCTCACACAAAGAGCCCGGTCCGGAGCCAGCCAAGCGTACAGCTGTCCTTTTGTTTACAGGGATGGAGAGGGAACCTAAAAAGTGCTCCTGCCCCAGGGACAATAGCAGCAGCTCGAGAGATGCCTGAGATTTGGCAGGGCCCCTCTTTCCTGGCGCTAAAGGGCTTTTATTAAACATAAATCATGTCAGCTGCTACCACAGCCCTTTCTCAGCTTATAAAAGATTCCCCTTTACTGCTTAAGTGACACGATGGAAAGGAATTGCTCTGAAATACCCCAAAGACCAAAGCAATGGAGCAGGTTGGGGACAAATGACAGTTCTGACTGTTTAATAGTAATGCTCATCTGTCGCTGTTACAACGATGCTTGCAGCTGGGTTATTTTTTTAAGTTGGCTGGTGATACAATGTGCTTTATTGATTTTGTGTTGGCTTGAAATGTCACAAGGTCACAAGGCCAAATTTTATACCTGTGAGTTACGAAGAATAACACAGAGCCCTAGAAGCCCTAGGATAAATATGCTGCCATATGTTATCACTGGAAAAGTGTGATGCCTCTGGCATAATAACTAAGTGTAGAGAATCTTTGCAAAGAGTGGCATGCCTCTGTCAAGGGAATAATTATTTGACTTTCTTGTGCAGTGATGTATGACCTGACTACATAATTTCCTTGGGCTGGGGACCAAATGCTCTTTCTTCTTCCCCTTGTAGATAGAAGGGCATTCTGAGTGTAAGGAACAAAATTGCTCATGGAAAATGTGTAGCTTCAAGTACTGCTACTGGCAATTCCTGTCCCTCACTAGGCAGCACGTGCTTCTGAGCAAGGAGAGGGCCTGAGATGTCACTAGGAGTGCGAGACATGGCAACCACAGCATCTTTGGGCAAGATGCAGATGTGTCAGGAGGAGTTTGATGTCCCTCTGGAATTTCAGGCAACTGGATGCTGGTTGTGCCTGAATTAACTAGTGAATAACTTAAAAGTTTTACCTGGAGGACTCCCTTCAAGCTGTGACTGTCTGGGCTCATCTTCTGCTTCTCATACAGAGATGTTCAGGCCGAATCCAAGCAGTTACCAGATATGCACTCTGTCTATATGTATATCCACCTGTTGTTTAAATTTGTGTTTTAATAGTAGTGATAAATGATCCAGACCATGACTCGCACATCCCTCCTTCCCCCTTGCTTGTATTCACCTTAGTCATATTAGTGGCTTTCATAGGTGAGGTCCTGCTGGCACTGAGTAACGAGCAGAGCTCCTTATTTGAGCTCCTTTTTCATCTTTTCAGCATATTCTCGGGTTTTGACAAAGATCCCCACCAATCTCCCAAGGATTCATAAATAACTGAGCCTACAGCTCTGTGCGTCACAGCACAGCTCCTCTCTGCAAAACGAGTCACTGCTCTGAACCACCCCTGATCTCTGAGTCTGTTTGCACAAAGCTGTGTTGACTGTTTGGGTTTTCCAGGCTGGCTTTGGTCCTGACATATTTTATTGCAAGTTATTCAAGTCAGTGAAGAGTTTCTTGGTTTGTATCAGCAATAACTTTGGCCCAGAATCTGCAACAATTTATTCTCATTTAAAAAGAAAAGGTGTTGTCTGCACACCACTGGGACATTTGCAGAGAATATAAAGTCAAGTAGTTTGGTTTGCCTTATTCAGTGGCTGTTGCTCCTTGCATTTGATATTTGCCTTGTGAAGATCTGGGTGTCGCTGCACTCAAATGAAGGTTATTCAGAAAGATGCATTTTTCCTAATGTTAGTAATGGTCTGGAAAAAGGGCTAACGGAGTGTTAGTAGCCCAGAGACCAGTCATCAAATTGCTATCTTTGGAAAACTCGTCTGTACTAAACGCTCATCTTTTTTACAGGTATCATGAAACTTCAGTTTTCTCTTAAATAATATATCTCAGAATTGAGATATATTATTTATATATTTATTATTATTTTATATGTTTATAATTTATCTCAGGATTGATATATATATCAAGATATTGAGGGATACATATGAATCTCTATCTCAATGCACATCTCATATGCAAAATACGTATAGTTGAAGTATCAACACTTAATTTACCCAAGTAAATCTTAATGGAGATTATGTCAATGAAAGGCAGAAAGAAAATGAGGTATTAATTGCTTTGGATCTTCAGATTTATTATTTCTGGCTTGCTACGGACCAGAATAAAATTCATGATAGCATAAGTGAATCATTCTGTGTACTCTCTTCTCTCTTTACACTGAGAATGTTTAACCAGTTTTTAAATGTTTTTTTTCTTTAAAATCTTATTTCAATTGCTAGGTTGCACTGACACAAGTTTCTAATACCTTTCACTCGCTCATTAAACAAAGGAAGGACAACAAATGTCAAAGTGAAAATGTGCAGAGGATGAGGAGATGATTCAGCCTTACTGATCACTATTTACCATGCCAATTTGCTTTATAAGTTGCAGATGTAAGTTTTAGCAAAGCAGGATCATTTTGGCCTGTTTCTCCTTCATGCCTCAGTGTCTCCATCAGTTCAAAAACTTTGCTAGGGCTGCACACATAACTTGTGGTTACCATACAAACACAAAGGCAGATTCTCACAATTTGTGTGCACCAGACTCAGCTGAAGTGTGGCCACTCACTCCCCCCATCCATGGCCTGCTGCATTCAGCACTCACCCTGGAAACATCTGAGCTGTTGGAAGGACCTGGGACTCGGCAGATATTCCTTGCTTGGATCCCTCTGAGAGTGCAGATGTCTGCATGTGTGGAATCTTGTTCCTTTGCACCCACGCAGGACCACTGAACTCTTTTCACATGAGTCACAGCCTCAGGAGCTGGCCTACAGCTCCACTGTGACAATGGTAACTTGGCTCTGAGAGTCCTAGGCAAGTTCTTGGGAATTTAGTGCCATGTCTAATTTCAAAAGGCATCCACAACTTTTTGCACTTGAAAGTATGAGATGTGCTCTCAGAGACAGCTTGAGCCAGTAGAGCGCAGGTGCTCCCAGAAAGCATGTGGGGTGTGGATGGACTGGGTTCACTGCTTTTTGGGAAGGATTGCCTTTGGCTATACATGCAGTACTGAAATAGCAGAGCATCAGTATTTCTGAGATACAGCTTTCCACTTATTGACTAATAAAAGCTTAATACTGCAAGAAAGTGATCACAGATAAATAAATGGTATGTCCCTGGTGAGCTCCTGCTGAACAGGTGTGTATCTATGGGGGCGTATGAGTTCTGACAGTGCCCTAGAAAGTCATAGAAAACAGTAAAGGATTTATTAACTTGTTTTGTTCTTATTGTACCATAGGATCTGAAATTTCAGATCCCTCAAATTTGTGGCACAAGTTCTGATCTGCTACCAGAGCCCATCCCTGTCTCTGGATAAAGGATATAAACTCACTACTCAAAGCTGCAATTTGATCTGCACTTAGATGCACTGTATTCTTCTGTTGTCTCCTGAGATGCTTTTGATAACTGGGGTCATTCTATACCCAAGCAGAGCTGTAGCCCCAGAAAAGCTGAATTATGGACCCAAAATTACCCAGGCTTGTAGGCAAATGTGCTCCTATTGATTTTCTTTCCACTCAAACTGATAAGAAACTCCACTAATCCTGGAAAACTTCTTAAACCATTTTTCCAGTTCAAGTAGCACACACTTGATTAGCATTTCTGCCAAAAAAAAAAAAAAAAAAAAAGGGATCTGAATGTGAAATCCTCATTTCTTTAGTGGCATCATTCACACATCAGAGCTGCCAGATGGCTGTGCTCTCCTGGGCCAGCCCATTGAGGGAGCAGGGAAAGCAGCACACGACATTCTGGTGACTACGGGCTCTCCAGTGCGTGGGCCAGAGGAGGCAAATCCCACCTCCCCCTGCTTCAGGACATGCTATCAGCAGATGACTCCTACCTCTGCATGTCAGCCCTGCCTCTGGGCTACAAGCAGCAGTGTTTGTCAGTTCTCACTGAGGTCTGGAGGAAGAGCTGCCACACTGCATCGATGGACTTGGTGGAGCAAGGATGTCAGAGCCTGGATTAAAAGCTGAGCAGCTGGAAGCGGGTGGGCAGGGGCTGGAAGTTAAGCAGAGAAGGGTAGGAGGGTGCCCCACTTATATAACAGCTGCAGAAATTGCATGGAGCTGTTTTCCCCCCTGTCAGAACCCAGGGAGCTCGTTATGCCTCCTGAAAGGCTGGTGTGTGAAAGCTTGGTGCAGCTCTGGCATTGAAAAGGGAAGCAGGGCTGTGTCTTCTGGAGCCAGTTGAAGAAGCAGGCAGGGTTTTTGAGCTGGTGACTGGGAGCTTTCAGGCTGCTGCAGGGAAATTTTCAGTATCCACTGTCTTGTTCCCTGCCTAACAGATTAAGGTCATGAGCATGAATTCAGACACCACTGTTTACATTTCGATCAATTACAGAAACAAGATCCTTTTTTACCAATCCCCACTGTCTGCAGGTGAAGGCACCAACTTCAGTCACAGGAGAAGTGCTGCTGCTCTGTTCACCTCAGCCCTTCCCACTGCCCTTGCCTGAGATGGCTGCTATTTTTATACTCCATAAAGACAGTACAATCAACTCCCTCTGCTACCAAAGGATCTCTGATGGATAACTTAATACCAAACACTGAAATGATTAGAGGTGCAGAGCAGCTTTTTCACAGTCAGAGAGAAGCTGAACAGGCGAAGGTTGTGCTGCGAGTCTGAAATCTCCCAAAAATAGCAATATGGAAAACCCACAGGGAGAAAAGCTCTACAGAAGCATCAAACACCGAAAGAATCTGGTGGATCAAGGGGAAAAGAGAGGCTCCTTAGAAAGGGCTGGCTTCTGGTGTGGCTGAACAAAACATGAGGTGACTATTCAGGTTGTCAATGAATTAAACGAAGCAGGCTGTGCCTTTAATTACACCCACTACTGTTGGACCAAAAGAGGAGTAAACAACTCTACTTTCCTCACTGGAAGAAAGACATAATTTCTTTGAAGTAGCTCTCCTGATATCAGAGGTCACCTGTGTTACTTCAACACTAGCTCTACTCGTTGGTCACCACCCTGGATTGTTGGAGGAAGGGTGCTTACTGTGTCCTGCAGAAGAGCACGTGTTATAGCAGACTGTATTCTCTTGGATAACTTCTCCTGACTGGAAGGTGCCCTCATGCTGAGCTTTGCACACAGTTAACGTGGCAAAACTTTTGAAAGGGGTAGATCTGTTCTCTTGAAGATGTGCTGGTATAAATATATCTATATTGGGATAGCTACTCCTGTTGAGAAATGAAATAACTCTCCTTGTCTAAAATACATATACCTGATATACCAGAACAATTTATGCACTAAGGGATTTAGTCATACAACTACATACAGTGGTTGAAATGGGATTTACCAGCTAGAGGGATGAATATTTATTCTTATCTGTACAGAAGTAAGTACAGGTTTGTTATTAATCTGTTCTGTGTAGCAGAAAAAGTATGGACCCATATTGCTAGGAGTGTGAGTCCTATAACAGTGAACATCCTGTAACAGTTTGTTGCCTGGATATATAATTAAAAAAAAAAACCTTGCAAAAATAATTATGGCAGGACAAAGATTGCCCATGCTCTGTCTAAATAGTTGCATTGAAATAATTACGGTCAGAGGTGGGTTATGATCCTCCCTCTGCCCAAACCTCCTCTGGCTTTGAGATTTCAGTCATATCAGTATGATAAAGGAAAAACCTTTCTCTTATTTTGCGACATTTCAATAAACTCCTGAGCTCATATGAAGTCTGCCTACATCAGCCAATAGTTTGGCTTGTCAGTGGGAAATCCTATTTAAACCCAAGACAGATCATCATGGCACTGTGAGGAGAAGACCCATACTGGGCCCCTTTGTCCACCTTCCTGATGCACTGGGCATAGTTCCTTGTCCCTGGTCCTTTGCAGCGGGTTGGCACAAGGGAGACACCAGGGATTGCCCTCAGCATTGATGAGTGCCAGTCTTAGGGCCATGGCAAACTTGTTCCTTTTCTCTTGGATGTGCTGAGGAGCAGAGACCAGTGGGACATGAGCATTAATTCTGAGCTGGAGCATTCACATTCCACCCCTACTTATCACTTTTATCTTACACTGATATGCTCCAGCCTTGAGGTTTACAGGATCTGGCCTTTGCTAGCATTTTGCTAGAGCCCAGCAACAAGACTTCTATATTGTCTGGCAGGGCTCGTTTCAAAGATGGCTGGTCCCCGGAGAGGCAGCTGACATTCTCTCTTTCTTCATTTCATCCTGCCAGCTGTCTTTTCAATTCTGTCTTTTAGACCTGTTTTTGTTCCTGGGCAGAAATGCTTGTGCAGGTCAGCACTGAGCTTTCATTCAGTAGCAAGCTAAGTGATTTTTCAATGGCAAAATGTTAGCCTGTTTTAATGCCTACATAAATTCACTCTCCTGTAACTTAGTTATTTAATGATAACATTGAGCCACATCAAGAAAACAAATAGTGGAAGAAATAAAACAAGAGTTCTTTTGGCTCTCTCAGACAAGCAGATGGAGGACCCAGAAATATACCTTACACGGCACCACCTTGGTGACTTTTCCAGGCCAGCAGAGCTATTTCAGTTTCTAACTCAGCCACAGATGTCACTATAAAGATAAATTTTCTACCGTTTGCTGGGAGTTGCTGACATGGGGAATAAGAAGCCAGGTTGCAGAATCAAACCTTGTGTCTCCCAAACCAGCAGAGACTGCTACAATTAGTCTTTGGCAGTTCACCAGCAGGTTTTCCCAGTATGAATGTCAACCAAAAAAGCCTTCTTCCTGGCTTAATAAAAAGGTCTCAGAGACATCTTTATCTCTGCTCCCTCAAGGTCCCAATTACTGCCATGTGAGAAACTCTCCTCTCCTTTCCCTCCACTTGCAGCCATGTCTTTGTGGTGTGGGTGGAATTGCTGTTTGCAGGTGGCAGTGCCCTGGGGCTTTGTTCTGTGAATCGCAATACAGCAGCCACCTCTTCTTATCTGCCAATCAACGTATTCTCCCACTAGTAATTTTATAATCTATCATATAATACTTTTTACAATCTACTCTAGGGTAGACTTTTGCCAAGATATTTCATGGTTTATTTGGAGTAAATGCACATTAAGCTCATTTAATCTAAAATGCATGCAGTTCCCAAAATTTCCTGTCGTCTCTGTGTCTTCTTTTTAAAAATAGCAGCTTTTCCTCTTCCATCTTGGATGCTAATAGGACTTTATTTCATTCTTCTACCTTTTCTCTTTCTTCTTTAACTGAAAATCCCTACCAGCTTCTCCTGAAGAAAAGGGCAAAGCTATGATGGACTTTAGCAGGTGAAAGGCTGGGTCTTTAACTACCACATTCATCTACCAGAAATGAGAAGATCAGCATCACCTCCATGGGATGTGTGGGCACCTTTGAAACACTTTATCCACCGTAAAAATGAGACCATCCAGCAGCACAGCTGCAGGCAAACCACTCACTCAACAACAGATTGAGTTACCAGAAATCAGACTTTTGAGTTATCAGACTTACCCTGAGCATAGCTAAATTGTCAGGCAGACTTTACACGTTAGTCCTGGCAAATGCTGAGAAAAAAATCATCTTGTGAAGATCACCTTGTTGTTTCAAATGAATGTGCTCAGCATCAGGAAGTGAGAGGTTTGGTGGCTGCAAATATAATGTCACTGGTGGGCTTTTTTTTGTCCCGACTGGTTGGGAGAGTCTTGGGAGAGTGCTGACAGCAGCATTTCAGTGGGCAGAGCTCCTACAGAGAGACTCCCCACGAGCAGCTTGAGCTTTCCCTGGGCGCCTCTCTCACTGTTGTGCAGGACTGTAACTTCCTGAGCTTGCTAGCACTAAGACAAGTCATGCTTTATAAATGTGTATTTTCTCCATCGCTGTTGAGCAGTAAAATCAAGCCTTTCACATCCATATGGGCTTGCCCCAGTGGTATCTGCAGCTGGGCTCAACTGGTCCCATCTGTCCCCACCGGCTGCGTTAGTCACACAACGTGTCTCACCACAGGGTAAGCCCTGGTGTCAAGGGGCTGGGCTGCAGCTGCTGCAGACCCAGATGCCCCCAGATCTCAGGTATCAGTCAGGGATTTTGTTGAGGTAAAGGGATATGTTGACCAAATTCCTCGCCCCTTGTTCCTCCTTTTTGTTTTGTTGGTATTACTTCTTCCTCATGTTTTGTGGGTGCCTGTGTTCTAGGGGAGGCCCTCAGGACATCGGGCAGACATCAGGCAGCGAATGGCCCAGAATTTTGTGAGAACATCATGATTTTGCAGATTTTTCCTGCCAGGAGGTTTTGTAAGGAGTGAAATGTGTGGGAATGGTGAGCCCTCAGCAGGGGGCAGTGCTCTATGGGAAATCCATCCACCATCCTTCAGCCATTTTGAGCTGGGAATTGTGACATTACAGGGCCTGACACAGCAGCCTGGAGCTTCCTTAACATCCCTCTTACTCCCTGTCCAAGAAGGAGGATCGCAATGCAGAGAGCTTGTGCACAACTGTCTCTGAACAATGTAGGCTTTGTTTCTGTCTCAAATACACTCTAGATTTGGAGGTTAAAGAAAATTATCAGGAGATGTTTCAGTGTTTAAATCCATGCACGTATTTTCCCAGATGTATCTGGTGTCTCCTTGGGACATTCCTAGAAAGAAACCTCAAAAAGCCAAGGTGTATCCACAGCACCCTGAGGAGGGAGCCCTCAGCAGCTGTCCTGCCTTTTGTCACCCATCATTCAGGAATCACACACTACCCCAAGAGGGGCCATTTCAATTAAAACTTGAAACTATTGCCAGCATTTCCATTTGACTCCAGCGTCAGGCCTTTTCCTGTGTTTACTGCAGACACATCCTGCCTGGAGCTCTATCCAAACACAACAGCATCTTGCAAATAAGCACTCAGCAACGAAGTCCAAGCCTTCCCTCCTCCCTGTTTGCAGACCACCACCGCACCATCCCGTTCTCATCCGGGGAGGACGATGGCTTTGATGTGGGGAGGGCACACTCACTGCTCAGGAGAGCACTGTGGCCCTGGTCAGCCAGGCTGCAGCTCACTTCTGCAATTTAAACCAACTCAAGGCTTTGCTGAATGTCTGCTGTTGCCATTTAGGGTAAAAAGTGGGTGTTTTCTCATCATTTTGGACTATGTTGCCACTGGGGAGCTCAGTTGGAGGTGGTAAGGAGCTCTCTGTCCCCCTCATGCTCCCTCTCCTCTTGCCTGCCTCCAGCATGCAAAGGTCTCAAGGGGATAGCATGTGGCAGCCTCCACCGTGCTTCCTACAAGTATCAGGGCACCGAGATTTTCCTAACTGATCTATATCTATGCACTTGCTTAGGCTTGTAATGTGTGCAAAGGAGTGATACTGTTCTTGCTGCTCCTTCCCTTCCCACCCAGGATATGGAGACCTCTGCTTGCTCTACTGCTGATGACATCTCTATAGAAACCACGTAAGTGGCATTCAGGGTAAGAAAGGGTTTGGAAAGGATTGCAGGTCCTTGAAGAATACTTTCACACCATAAACTTTGTCTCCTGCATCCCCAGAGGCTGCATGGGTCCCTGAAGCCATCAAAAGAAGCACACTGGAGCTGCCCAAGCCTTCAAAGGCCTCACAATATTGGCCCTGTGTTTTGCTTTTTGTTTTTGTGATCTCTGCTCCCTGGCTTATCTCCTGATCCCTTTCTCCTCCCCTCTCTGACGTGCCTCTCTGGTTTCCCGAGCACTGTGCCAAGACATTAATTACATTCCTCGTGCTCCTGCATTTCCATTAATGGCTGAGGACTTGGACCTATTCCTCCTTTCTTCTCTCCTCCCAGGATACCTGTCCCTGCCCCAGGAGATGGTCCTGTCCCAGGCAAAGAGCCAGCACTGAAGATGCTGCATGGGGTGGGGCAGGCCTCAGAAATCCAAGTGAGCACAGAGGAGACAACCTGCATGTTCCCCAAACACAAATATGAAGGGTGGGACATGTCACCCCAAGGTTACACAAGCTCAAGAATCAATTACACAAAGTCATTGAAGGCAAATATGTCCAGGTCTACTAAACACACAGACATGACCCCTAAATAAGGACAGCCCTGAGCTGTGGGTAGGAGGGATCCAGGTGAGTGTTCTGGGGAAGGAATACATATTTTTGCCCTTTTTGTAGCTCTTCTCTGTGTTGCATCAGCAAGTGCTCTGCGAAGTCAGAAAAGTCCTATGAGACCACTCCCTTCCACAGGAATCTCTCTCAAAATACCCCCTGCCATATTCCCACTTGATTGCTTCCTGGTTTTCAACGTATGAGGGCAAATCTTCCACCACAGGGAGCAGGGAGCTGACTTCTCCTTGTGAATGGTGTACCAAGGTGGCAATGATGTATCCGGCAAGAGAGCGCATGCAGACAGCTGACTGTCCCTCTGCCCACAGGCACGGGGGCATCACCTCGGCACCAGCAATCCTCCTGGTTCATTGGCTGTATCCAACATCAAGTTTTTTATATTCAAAAGAAGTTTTTGAGCCTCTTCAGTGACATGCTGGAAGCCGCACGGGACTTGATGGGAAGCTCCCCCAGTCAATCTCAAACCCGAGCATTGCTGCTCAGGCTGTTGCTGTTCATCAGGAGCTGCTGTGGCTGCTGCTCCCCATCTTGCCTCTCCCCTCTCTGGGCTGGGACCCTGCTCCAAATTCATGATCACTATCAGGCCCCGGCTTTGCAGTACTGTGGGGTTCCCGTGCCTCCCCCTGACTGTGCCCCCTCCGAGGGGCAGGTCTGGGTCCCAAACTGTGTCTATATAGAGGAAGGGGCAGCCCTGGGAGAGCTCTCACTGCATCACACCAGTCCCCCAAGACAAGCTGCACCAGATCTGTTTAAAGTGATAGTTACCCAAAGGCTGTGCAGCATCGCTCCCAGCAAAGCCTTGGGAAGCAGTTGTGCAAAGCTGACCTAATTTGCAGCTTTCGGTGCTATTCTAGTGGTTTGGGATGTAGTGAAAAGGAACCTGGCATCTATCCTCATTTAATACCCATCTCAGCCTGACTTTGAAATGTCCTGCTGAAAATGCAGCCAAGGGAAACTTTTTTTTAACGCACCAACAGCCAAGGGGTAATAACAAGTGGGGAAGAGGGAGTGCTAAAGAAGCAAGATTTGGGGACTGCAAATAGCTTCATGAATAATACTATCCCCTGGAAATCAAGTGGCTGAAAACACTTGCCTGACCCAATATGCAAATCTGTCCTGGGAAGGGACGGGGCAGATGGGATTTCTCATACCCAGGACTGGCCTGTTGCAGGGGGGTGGCAAGCCTTGAGGACTAGGCACAGCCAGAGGTGTCTATGTCTTCCACCTTGGGGAGGCTACTATGAACAAGGTCAGGTCATTTTGGTGAAAATTGGAGGGATGCTTTGGGGAGGAGTGGAGTGGGTGAGGGCCAGCACTGGTCCAGGGGAGCTCAGACCACCTTGTGGTGGGAGCCCCCCTATGCCCACAGATAAATGTGGATGTGCATGGAGGCTGCAAGGACAGACAGGGATCCTTGCAACCTCCTGGGGAATGTGAACCCTTTCCAATGAACAGCAAGGACCCTCCAACTCCATGGCACAGCTGTCACTGCCACCATGCCACCTGCATGTCTTGCAGCACACAAAAGGCAGATGCTCCAATCCTCTGCCCTTCCACGGCAGCTCCAACCAGTCTGGAACGAGCTGCAGTAACACACCTTTGTTTACCAAGTATTCATGAATAATGGCCCTGACAGAGCAGCAGGGGAGGCAACAGATCCTGGTGAATGCAAAGGGCATTTCCTTGTTCTTGCCCTTGTCATCCTTGGCACAGAGGGGCCTGTGCTGCTGTGTCCCTATACCCAGAGGAAGGGCCATCCCTTCTGCCAGCCTGCATGGTGCTTACTGGGGGATGCAGCTGGTGGATCTAGGCACCTTGGTTCCAACAAGGACTAAGACAAGAACTGTGTTTTTTCACCTGGTGATTTCTCAGGACATTTTCATGTCTAGACTTTGCTTTCCAAGGCAGAGGAGTCCAAAATCAGAGTGACTCTTGTGAGTAGAGGTTATTAGGTTCCAGTGATGTATAATGTATCACTAGACATTTCCTCGTCACCAGTGCACACACGTGCACAGCATTCCCAGGACACAGTGTTTCACAGTGCCTGCCTAACTGGTGCTAGTCAGTGATGCAAGGATACTGGCATGTTAGCCTGGCATGGTAGGTAGAAACCACAATAAATGTATCTATCCCAGCAGAGGTGTTTGTACAAAACTGGCATTTTCACTTTCAGAGTCCAGATGCATGTGGTCATACTGTGGTCCATCAATGCTCTCATTTTGCTGCTACAGCTCCCTTCCAGGGGTTGGTCTGCTCTTGACGGCTTGTCTCACTCTTAAGACATTTTCTTAATTTCTAACAGGAACATTCTTCTCATGACTCAGTTTTGACTTTGTCCCCTTTTCCCTCCCTGGATAACCACATAATTGTTTTAATATGGAGTTGTTGCCTCTCTTTATAGCACAGAGCTCAGGGATCACAGGATCTGGTGGTTTTTGTTTTCATGTGACACATCATTACATGATCTGCTCTTTTTATGACTATTTGGGGAGTTGTCCCCATCTATGTTACAGTGGGTCAACCAAGCTGCTTCTGGTGCAAATAACTCAGAGCACCCCTTAAGCATCAATGCCCCTTCAAAGTATTTGTCATTGGAGAGCTAAGAGAGCTCCCAGAATGGTGATACACCTTGTCAGTCTCACTTGAGATGCCAGGACATGGAGCCTGAGCACAGGGTGCTGGTGCTTGAATTAAAACTAATTGCTGTCACACATTGGTGCCTGCAGTGCACCTGATAAAGCTGAAGCCAGCAGAGATCATCATCTGACTGGTAATTTGCTGGGGTGCACATTCCTGACCCCTCTCTGGATGGAGCCACAGTTGGCTCATTCCTCCTTTGGCACAAGGAGCAATTGCAAAACTTTTAAAGACAGGACTGATGGATGCACAGTTGTGCTGCCTGGCATACAGCTGCAGCCAGTAGGTTCTATGGTCTTACAAGAGTCTGTGTGCTTTGGTCTGCAAGTTTCCATGTAGCAGAAACCAGGCCTTAAGCTACAGAGAGCTGTACTTGTGCTCCTTTCCCAGCCAGTTCTGTAGTGTTGTTCTTCATTTGTCTAGGATGGACTTTGTAATTTTATTCACTGGTCACAAAACTAAGCCTGAAGGCACACTTCTGTCAGGTTAAATAGAAAAGGTTTTCCATAATTACCACAAAATTGCTAATATGAGGGTCAGTTTTAGCACAAGCTTCAATTTTAACCACATTTGCTTTGAAGCTTGATGGACACAAAAGAGATCCAAGCCTATTTGAGTCCAGGTGTGAATTCTGCTCTGTGGTAGTACAAATGGCAAAGCTCAGAATATGCAGATGCAATGAAGGTTTGATTTTCTTGATACACAGGTACAAAGCTGAAAATCTGACTCTGGGCTTTGCAGTGCAGGTGTGGCTGACCTGGAATGTTTGCCTGGGTGTGTGGAATGGGTCTGCGTGAGGTTTGCAGCATTGGAAGAAGTTTGCAGCACAGGCTACAAGGCCATAAGGAACTGACCTTCTGTATGACCATTTGGGATGGTCTCCTCTGAATTTGGGGCAGATTTATAACTCCATCAAAATAAATATCCCAGGACAGACACCTCCAAACCCAAGCATACTTCTAGTGATGTATGGGATAACTGTTTTCTTCCACTGTCTTCTCTCCCTGCTGCTTCAACTTTTGCTCTTGTGCCAGTAGAGTGAGGAGGTTCAAGGACATGGCCAATCTGAAGAACTAATCCCACAAGGAAAAGGAGGATAGCTGTCTGGTTCCTCCACAAAGCTGGAGAAGCCCCAGTGCTTCCCTTCCCCAGGGGGGAGGAGGTGGGACCCCCATTTTCAGCTCTGCAGTCAGCTTAGCTGTATTGTCCCAGTACTTTCCTTTAATTTTCATTGCTTTTCCCTCACTCCCAGGGACATTCCTGTCATTTTGTACATGCCACCAAAATACAGAGAGGCAGTTTTCACAAGGCAAAAGACAGGTAGCATCCAATGACTTCAGAAAAGAGATTAGGATTTTTAGAGCATGTGCTGTGATAGGAATCTTCTTCACCTGCCATCAGGAAGAAGTTACTTCAGCAGCTGTGGTTATAAATAGCGCTTACCAGGCACTGAAAGGGAAACAAAGGTTTGGGTAATGACGAGAAGAAATGTCTGGGGGAAGTCGATTTTTTCAAAGAGCAAGTAAATCAGCTCCCATGCAGCTGCTGAAGGAAGGAGATGCCTGGCAGAATGGGCAGCATGGTACTGAACAGCCAGCCTAAGGGTCATTCTGTACAGGCCAGATAAAAGCAGGGGCTGGGACCTTGTGCATATACTGGACAAAACATGAGAAGTAAACAAAGATGATTGTGACTAATAACTAAGCTGGGATTTCTTGGACTGACGAACCAAGAGTCTGGACCTCTTTCAGCTAAAGGCTATTAATTTCACAAACAGCATTCTTCTTGTACCTTCACCTTCCAAAGATGGGCAGAAGATAATATAAAAACATAACTTCCCTGCTGAATGTACTTTCTTTTGATTTCTTAATTAAAAAAAAAAAATCTTAGGAGTGACCTGAATGTCATCAAGCCCCCGCAGAGTGCAAAGATCCTTGGCATCAGCAGGCTTGTACTCAAGATGAGGTTGGGGACAGGGCAGGGGAGCAGGTGCAGTCGTGATGGAGAGGTGTGATGCTGCATCCTTTCAAGGAAATGGTCTTGAGTGTATGGGCCAAAAATAAAGTTCACATGAACTGCAGAGGGCAGTGAAACCAGCAGAGCTGTAACCATGAAATCAACTGAGTCACAGGTTATTAATTCAGCATAAACCACATTGCCACTCATTTGTTTGACCATGTTCAGATTGACTGCACTTATGTTGGTTCTACCCAACCCACTGGTTTTGCTCCTATTGAAAAAGGAACCAGGAGATATTTTACTAGAAAAAGAGAAACATGGAAACACATAGCACTGAGATTCCGTTTACCATATGCAGGCTTACATTTGTCTCACATGGTGCTCAGATAAATGATGTGTTGCTTGAAACATCAGCAAAGTCCCCAAAGTGTGCTGGATGTAACTAGAAGGAGAGCTGATATTGCAAGGCCAGGCTGTTACCTCTGCTGTCCCTGCCACCCAGAGTGATGGATTTCTGTACTCCAGCTGTGCCAGTGACTCGTTGCAGTGCCCATGCTGCTCTTCAGCAAGGAAAATGTAATATAGCTGCCTAGATTACTTATCTGCTAATACACCTCTCGTGATGAAAATTGGGGGAGTGAAATACTGTTGATCATGTGAGAGTGAGTGAGCAAATGCAAATATCTCAGCCTGCATCAATCTGTGCGAAAAAAAAATACATTCAGGGCCAACATAGTAGAAGGATTGCTGGTTATTTAGCTCTGTCCTAATTTGACTAAACAGTTTACTCCCAGGTTTTTTTTTTTGTTTTAGTGACAGTAAAGGACAAATTGCAGCTGCATCATGTGAAAAAGAATTACTTAACCATTTTATGGTGTGTTTTGCGTTAGCTGTTGGGAGGCTGGTGCTTTGTGTCCAAGACTGGTGCATTTTGAAGTCCCACAGTATAAGCAACACAAGTGAAATACAGTTTCCCTGAGATCCAGTGTGAAGTGTCCTTAACACAGCTTTCCCCCTCCCCTCTGCCCCTGCCATGCTTAACATAACAGGGCCAAGACAAAACCAGGAAATAACAATGCAAGATTTCTCAAATCTTAAAAGGTGGATTTTTCAGAAGTGGTGCTGTGCCTGGCCCTGATCCATGTTTGTCCCTTTGGAAAGCCACCTCGACAAAGGGCCCTGCCTGTTTTCTGCTGCCGGTGGAAATGGCCTTTCCTTGAGCTGGGGATGCTCCCACCTGCACTGTGTAACAGCAAGCACATTGTTCCCATCCGGACAGCAATCAGCCCTCAGCCTCAGCTCCCTGCGACTGATCTGATGTGCACTGTGGAAAACGATGGGGATCTCAGGGTTAAGACAAGTTAGGATCACTTTTTTTTAGTAAGGCAAACAATCTCAGGGCTGCAGTGCCTAGGAGAAGCACTTTCCATGATGAGTGCTCAGGCATGCCAGGCATTTTTTCCCTTTCTGAACTAGACACTACTCTGTGGAAGTAAACTTAAAGGGCAGAAGGAAACCGCATTTCTTGGTATAAAATTCCACGTTGAAAGCGCTTACTGGTGGCAGCACATTTTGGGGTCTGCTGTGAACTGTGTGGAAGGTTGGACCCTCAGTGTTGTGAAGGTTTCAAGCCGGAGAGTTGGGTCCCTCACTCTTGCCCTCTGCCAGAGACAGCTGATGTTAGAGCCATCTTGCTCTCCTTCTTTGGGTCTTGACTCCCAGGCCTGTGGGGAGGAGTCAAATGCCACTATGTTTAGTGACATTTTCATGTGTGTTTGATTTTGATCAGTATGGGTCCTTTTATACAACCTGCATAGGTAACAGCTTCCACAAACCCAATCTGCACACATGGTGCTTGTTGGTACCCGGTACCAATAAACTCAAATCAGCTGCCAAAGTTCACAGTACACCCCCAAGCCAGCTAATTTTTTCTGCAGAGTAGCTGTGAAATACAAATCTTTATGCAGGGGAGGTTTTGCACCCTCTCCCCTCCCTTCCTTTCCTCTCTGTTTTTTTTTCCCTTTTTCTTTCTTTCCTCTTTGTGCATGATTTGTACACCTGAGATACCAAGGGAAGGCTGATCCAACCCTATCTAAGCACATACCAATGGGCAGTGTGTCTCTGTTCCTGGGGAGAGCATCAGGATTCAATGGGATGTGTCTGATATCTTGAGCCCACCTGAAAGCTGACCTGTTCAGACCTCCCCCAAGGACTGTGCCCAAGAACACCAGTAGAAGACTCCTGCACACAAGATCCTGCTCTGGATTCTTTAAAGCTTTTAACTGCTTTTCCCACTGTTCATTAATGATGTCAGGGAAGATTTCCTAAAGCTTCCAGCCTCCCCTATGTACACACACCCAAATACCTGCCTCTAAAGATGTGGGGCCAGTCAACACCCACCACACAGTGGTACCACAGTAAGGGCCTCAGACAGATTGCATCAGCACTTTGCACCCTGTGGCCCACCCTAACTGCTGTTCTGAAGACAGAAAGTGGAAATCTGGAAGGCAAAAGAGAAAAATATACCAAGGGAAATCAGAAATACCAGGGAAGCCTCAGGGGCTTCTAATGAGGAGTTCAGTTCCAATTTAGTATAAAATTCATGGGCCTGGATTGCAGTAAAATTGCAAACACACTACAATTTTTCCTGGGTCTTTATGTCTGCCACCTCCTCTGGGCACAACTGAGTGAGAGGAGCTAATGAGGTCCAGACTGATCCAAGTTGGAAGGAACACACAGTCTGCTTCTCAGAGGGATTAAGAATTAAAGAGCCACTGTCAGGTCCCATAAGTGTAAGCACGAGGTACAAAACCCAGCAGCCCTGAGCTGCTGATGCTGAAACAGCTCGTTGAATTCTTCACGGCGGGACACAAAGGAAATCAATCCAACAGCGTCTGCAGAACAAGACCTGGCACTGTGTCAGAAGGAGGGACTGTGCCAGACAGGTTCTTGCAGCAGGTTGAAAGTGCAGTGATGGCCAGAGGTGGATTAGCACCTATTTTACCCATGGAGCAACTTCAGCCTGAATATCCTGGTGCTGTACTCTTCTCTGAACATACGACTTTGTTGTATTGATCTGGTCCAAAGCGCATATTGGAACAGCTCATCCCAAGGGCTCGGGCAGAAGCATGTCCCCCAGTAGGTAGCAGAGGAGCAGAGGTGTTTTGGGAGACGTCCCAGATGTGGTCTGTAGGGGTCCTGAATCATCCTGCTCTGAACCTGGATATCTGAGTCATGGTCCCACTTCCCTGCTGGGCCAGGAGAGTTTGAATCAGATCATAACAGCGTGAATCAGGACTGGAATATGCCCTTCTCCTGAGTGTCAGGAGGTTCTGAATCAGGTTGTGAACTAGTCCTTCCCTCCCAGACATGGAGAACCTGAACAGGGTCTGAGCTGACACTCCTGCTCCAGAGGAGAGGGCATTTACAGAGCATGATGGTGAGAATTCCTGGCTGGCGGAACAAGAAGGGAAAGACCCTAACTGTGTGGTTTGATTAAAAGCTGCCTGGATGCTCTCATTCTCTGCCAGTTTGCTGTAATGTCACAAGCTCTCTGAAGTGGAGACAAGAGAGAGGAATACAAAGAGGAACAGTAATGATGATTGTGTTGGAGAAAGGGCACTAAATAGGACACTTTCAATCTCCTCACAGGGATGTCCTGATCCCAGAGAGGACATCTAGTAATCTTCAGCCCACTACAAAGCCTCTTGTCTTCCTGCCTCTACATTTAATGTAGGCAAACACAGTTTGTGCAGATTGTTATTTAGGTGTCAAGGATTCCTGTTTAAATGTGGGATTTCCACTGTGCTGGGCAGAGGATTGTCACCTACCAGGGGAACTTGGAAAAACACCAAATCCAGATGAGCAATGGTGCAGGAAAGGAGGTACCATCCCTATTTTGTAGAAGGGAGATTGACATTATCCGAAGTCACCCAAAGGCACAGTGTTGCCAGCACAAATTCAGGCTCAACTTTTCATATTGCTTTTGAAGCTTTGGTTTGCTGACACAGGCATTCTCTCTCTCCATCAGGGAATAAGGGATGCTTTCTTCAGCTTTACAGATTTTTGCACACATTCACTTTCATGCTTCGATTCATTGACTAGTTAGTGGTGGGAGTAATTAGAAAGGGCTGCATGTACTCTTCTGCACTCCTTAACTTCTTTATTATTGTCCTTGACACTAATAGTGCTCTCTGGATAGGATGGAGATGATTCATGTGACACATTTTGTCATCTGAGATTAGAGTTTCCAAGATGTTTTTTCTTTCAGCCAGCGCCATGGTAGCATTTCTCAAACTTTGGTTGTACCTAAGAGCTGTTGCAGTGGAGTATTTCTGTACCATGACCCTTCCATGGAGGTGCTTTATTTCAAGAGAAGATGAAGACAGAATGAAAAATTTATTAAAATGTGGGCCATGTCCATCTCTCTGGTTTCAGGGAGTGTATGGGACAGGACAAGGTGGACAGGCAGTCACTGCTGACAGCTGGTCACTGGGAAACATGAGCGGATCACCCGGGACTGCCTGAATTTTTTCTCTATATCTTGGCAGCTGCAAACGGTGACAGCTGGGTGCTCCCAGCTTCCAGTGTCACGGCAGAAGATGTTGGATCACATTTGGAGAATGATAAAGAATGGTGCTTCTTAGGCCTGCTTTAGTAGAAGACAAGACTGACTAATATCTGGCAGGAATGAAAGGATTATTTTGAGCAACCAATATAGCCTTCTGTTTCCTTTACTCTTCTTCAACAATATTCCCTCCTTACATTACTTGCAGCTGTTGTATCACGTATCTACTTTGGATCTGCTTTAACACCCCTGGGAATCCCTCTGCTGACTTGGAATGGACTTCCTATCTAACTATCTCTGTGGTTTGTAGGAGAATTGTCATGCTACATTTCAGCCAACAACGATGATCTGAGCACAAATATTGAATTAAATACAAAATAATAATAATAACTAAGTGGCATCTGCGCCTAGATAGGATTTCCCAGCTCTCATCACTGAGCATAGAAACATCTGGTCTTGCAGTAAAGTCCTCACATCCAGGGCCAAAGTGCTGTGCCAATGCTTTCCCATGTCACCTTTGGCACATCCCCAGCATGCAGCTCCTCCAGCCCTAAGGAGTCAGTCTGACACCTCACCAGCCTCAGAAAGCATAGTTCATGTCCCTGTTGCTCAACTAATGCCAGGTTTATGCCTTGTGACATGAATCACAGTGGCATTAAATGGCATGGAAAGATCTGCTCAGGAGCTGAGGCCAGACAGGAGTGTGGTGATCCACACACTGACTGGTGGGAGCTTTGAAGATGAGTGAGGGCACCCAGGGACAGAGACAACTACATAAGCTCCATAACTGGCAGAACAAAATAAAACTGTTTTCTACCATTTCTCCACTCAGCAATTCTCTTCCAATCAGTTTACTGGTTGTGCCAGCAGTGGAATTAAGAGCCCTTATTTAGAATGCCCTTTAAAGAGGCACTTGGTATCTCTATTTAATTGCCTGGTTACAACAGGAGGCAACTTCCCAGTCTGGACAATGCCCTCGAATTTAAATGCAGCAGGGAACGCTCGGGACGGATTTTTGCTTTTTGCTTTTGTTTTGTTGTAATCTTGTGGTATTGTCCAAGTGCAAAGTACTGGTAAGAATAATCACGTCTCTAGTTTCCAAAGGGATGGCTGGTGGGAGTGTAACAACATTGGTTTAGACCCAAAGAATCTCAACAGCAAGGCTGGGAGAGGAGAAGTGGAACATCGCTTGCCTCTGAGCTGTGTTTGCAGCTCTGACAAGAGCTATGGGTCTGCAGGCTTTGGGTTGCAGGGGTACTGTTGCTCTATGCCAGAAGGAAATCCCTGTCTCCTGATGATCTTCACAGCAGGCAACAGGTGGGAGAGGTGGAGCAGCTGGCACAAGCTGTCATGATAGAGGGGAGACCAGCTCCTCCCTGCTTTTGAAGGGGCAGCAGCTCCAACCAGCTGTGGCTGTGGTCACCCTGGACTGGTTCACTTTGATGTCTTGGTTTGCAAAGCAACAAAGCGTCCCCTTGTCTCTGCTTAGACACCTGTGCCTCTTGCCTGCTGCATCACCAGAGGACACTCCCAAATCTGCCAAATCTGCTTTGGCTGGGAAGGCCTCGTTGCCCTGTGCTGCAGCTTCTGGGGGTCTGGGGGGTTCAGCTCAGCACTGCGTGGGACAGTCACAAAGCTCAGACCTCAGCAGGGATGCTGTTGTGCTGCTGCTGTGCCATGGGCCCTCCCTGGAGCATGGCCTGCCCATGGGATGCTGTGGGGCCGTGACATGTCAGCCAGTGCCAGACCCTTCTGGCTGCTGGGCACGGCAGGCACCCAAACCTTCCCCAGGAAGGGATGTCCTGGAGGTGTGAGCTCAGCCAGGAGAGGAAATTCAGTTTGATCATGGAGGAAGTGGCTGTTCCCGTGTGTGGCTTTGCCCTCTCTCCTTTCACAACTCCTTTGCTTTGGGAGGGAGAGCACGCCTGCTCATGGCAAGCTGACAAGTGAATCAGTGCATATGTGCAATAACCAGTGCCAGGGGAAGGAAACAGGGATTTATCTTCCCCCTGTTGTTTTAGACAATGCTTTCACTTGCAGCCTGAGCTCTAGTTAAGGACATTCATTGATTGCTTCTCTGGTTTACTTCTGGCTGCCCAGGGAGCAAATAACAACATTTTATATGGGAAGGCTGAAATATGGCAAGGCAGGAGCTGACAGGCAGTGATTAAGCAGCTCTTTGATCTGGAGGATGGTGAGAAACAAATGACAGTATATATAGATGTATGACGGCTAATATAGCAGGGGAGAAAATTAACTCATTCCAGGAAGGTGGAAGATCTTTCAGCTACTCTTATTCCTGTCTGATAATTAAGCTGCTAAACTAAAGGTTGCCAGAGGGAGAAATTATCCAAACTACATTTTTAAAAGGCTACTGCCAAAGCACTGTGTATCCCTGTTCCCACAGCACCCACAGAAATGAGGGGCTGATTCAAAGGCTGATTAAGTCAATGGGAGGGTTTCCAGTGATGTCCATGGCTTTGATCCCCAAATCCTGGGAATGTTTCATTAAGAAAAACATGTAATACATGGCAGCCTTGGAAACTTGTCCCCACGTTACTGTCCTGAGAAGGAAGTACTGAGGATGACCTGGGAGCCACAAT
Organism: Calyptomena viridis; assembly: GCA_013390005.1. Taxonomy (NCBI): domain Eukaryota; kingdom Metazoa; phylum Chordata; class Aves; order Passeriformes; family Eurylaimidae; genus Calyptomena; species Calyptomena viridis. Next base: position 173,241 of record WEIV01003211.1, read on the forward strand.
AGCACCCTGAGTGATAGACATGCAATTTGTATTATACGCATTTATGTTATTTTGCTAATCGCAAGAGTTTAAGCCACATTTTCCCCTCACCCCAATTCTGAACTGGCCCATATAAGCTATGTTGGAAGGTTCACTCATGGTACTCTGTAAAGCATTTTGCTAAATAGGTCATTTGTGCTTAATGGTTCTTTCCTTGTAGTTAGTACAAGTAACTGTTTAGACCAAAGGAGTCCAGCTGCTGTTCTACACGGTACCGTGTCCTACTGCTGTGTCACCCCAAGCCCAGGTTCCTTAATCACATATGCCTGGTGGTGCAAGTGCATTATCTGCTGATAAGAAGTATTTGCCTAAGGCAGATCAATTTTTTTTAGTACATATGTATCCTGATATAAGAGGAAATAGGTTCCTGGAAAATATTAGCAGAGAACTGGAGAGATACCATAGTTCCTATGACATCCCCCATTGGCCTTTAATCTCTATCACCGGTGTTACCATTTGCAAAGGAGTTGAAAGGCATTTCAAAGAGTTCAGGTGGTAAAAGAGCAGACTATAAGCTCCAAAGCCATAGCTAAAGGTTATGGACTGAGGTGGGGCCAGCTATGGCAAGTCTGACAAATGGGTTGAAAGTCAGGTGCTCGCTGTGTTATTACTTTGCTAAACATGAACACAAAAGCCTTTGAAGGTCAATGGGTGAGTTTTATAGTAGACTGACTGACTGCAAATCAAGTTTTCATCAAATGCAATATTACTATGAAATCAAAGTCCTCTTTGTTAAACAAGGACAACAGGTTTACAAAGACCTTATCATTGCCAGGATACTACTGTTGCTCTGCAAAAGCACACAGCAGGGTGCCCAAGAGCACAGAAGTGACATTATATTGTGTTAAAACCTGTAATTAAAAGAATAGTTCTTGCTTAGAAAAAAAATTAATGGAGAATGCCAATTCTTCAATTTTTCGCAGCCTGACAGAATTGAGAGAGGTCCATCATGCAGATGTAGCAAGATGTCCATGTTACATGGTGCTGGTATGGACTTCAACAAGTCAGTTTGAGAGAAAGCCCAAGAAAGGTGCTTGTATGAGTCAAGTCATCTGAGTATGATTTCCAGGTACCCCACAGGACCAAGTGGTTTCCACTCATAGCACCAGCTGGCTTTGACTTTTGTCTCTGGGCATTTTCTTTTCTTCTCATTGAAACTAACTGTCCCTGCTGACATTTTCTCCTAGTTGCCTTTTGGTGAGTTGTTGGACTTCCCTTGGGGAGAAGCAGCTGCAAGACATGTCACAGGTACTTCATAACAGGGACTTTGGAGAAAAATGGGAGGAAAAAGAGTTGCACACATATTTAAAGCTGTTAATGAAATGTCAAGATTTTAAAAACAAGACATTTTTATGAATGGCATTAATGAACGTCATTAAGGTTTTTTAAACATTGCCAGCTCTAAGGAAGGGACATTTTCACATACCTGTGTGCTGTGAGGGAGAATTTTTTTAAATTTTTGATATTTACATTGTGACCAGGCTATATGTTGTGAAGAACTGGAGAAAAATAACAGATCACCAACTACGTTGAAGCATTGTCCCTGTGCAATGCAGGACAGTGGGATGCAGATGAGAGGTGCAGGGGATGCCCTGGGCTGCGTCACACCACTCCTTGTTCAATCTGTGCTACCACAAGCTCATCTGGCTCCCTGCTGGCGTGTGTTACAGTTGAGCTTGGCTATTGCAACCCTGTTCCAGAGACCTCCAAACACTTTGCTGTCATATTAGATGAAGAGTACAGAGGGCTTCTTTTGTGCAGAGAATGGGCTGAATTAATTTGGATCTATCCCTGTCTTTCAGAAATATAAATTGTAGACCTGAATTATGTAATTACGACAGATCTTTGTTTCAGTGTACATAAGCATTTTAAAGACATTAATTTACTGAATAAACCACTAATATACTGACTTTAAAAGGGACCCTTCACTTTGCTTTTAGCATATAATCGATCATCATGTCCATATGGCCTTCATAGAGTAGAAACTAATATTATAAACAAGCATGTTAGAAGGCTTAAAATGAATAATAAATGAACAGTAGAGCACTAAGAGCAGAGACAGCAGCAGTGTCTGGCCCTGTGCTGGCTGACTGCAGAGTCCTTGCCCATGATAGTGCTGTGCTGGACCCAAGTGACCCATCCAAGGTCGAACACGTAGACTGGTTTGGCAGCAGCAAGCAGGGACATTGGCCCTGCTCCATCAGCTGAAGCTTTCCTGTAGGTAATCACATTTTCCTTGATTTCTTTGTTTTGAATTTGCAAGAAACTGCCCTGCAGATGGAGGGATTCATTCCCCAGAGAGGGGCGGGGGCAGCTTCCCTGCCTGTGCCCTCCCCAAATCAGCATTGGCGTTCCTGGAGTTCAGCGTTTCCTCAGTGACAGGCCTGACTGGGAGGAGAAAAGTGGAAAGACTAACTTCAGCAAGGAACATGGAAAAAGTCTTCCCAGTTCTGGGGCATGAGTTTCTGCAATTGCCTTTTGCCTCCTTGTGTACTCCTGGTGAGAGACGTGGAGACAGCACGGTTCTTCAGCGGGATAACATCAGTCCCCTGCAGTGTCCCAGGAGGTGACGGGGACATACAGGCACAGCACACATGTGATCCTCCCGCTCTTGCAGCTCACAGCAGCATTGACCTTGGGGAACATTCACCTCAGGGGGGAATTTTCTGCTGCTGCCCAGCCTTTGCTTTGCAAGTGCATATTGATGGCTGAGCGGGATTGTTTGTGGTGAAGACACAACTGCTTTGTTTCCCCCAAATAAAACCTTTAGAGCAAGAAAACCCCACCCATAACTAATGTCTGGATCTGCAGCACATGATGCAGGCAGGTAAAGCTACAAAGGTGATGATGGAGATAAAGCAAAGGCTGCTGACTACATTGCCTTCACACATGCCAAAGTGCCAACATGCCTTTTGGGGCATAAGCCAACCTACCATGTGTGCCTTGGTGTGCCCACCAAGCTGTGCAAAGACATGAGACGGGAAAGTTGTCCCTGCGGTGCCACTGCTGTGAGAGCCCCTTGCACTGTTCCTGCCCTCAGGCATCAGCCCCAACACCATGGAACAGCCCGAGAGCTGCCCCAGGAAAGGGAAGAGATTTAAACTGACACATTAAAGAGACCAAAATGAAAAGTTGTGGGTGCAATTGGAATAAATGCTTCAGAGCTGCACTTGACAATAGCACAGGGGAGGGGTGTTTAAGCCCTGTATAGTAATTCCAAGTGGCCCTATGGATAAATTGCCACAATTTCCAGAGGGATTTTAACTACAAGGACAAAGATCCAGAGCCTATATTCAGCCTGTGCACAGCCTTTAACCATGTCATGGATTTGAGTCCATGGGGGAGGGACAGGAATCTGGGAAAGGAGCATGCTTATAATGTGTGTGCTTGCACAAGGTTTATTAGGATTATTTTTAGGAGTATTTATGGCCAAAAGGGTATAACCAACACAAGCTCCCTTCAAATACAAGACTACATAGTTTTGTGAGAAATGACACAATAAACATGTACCTAGTGAAAAGCTAGGGACTAGGGTTAATTTTGTCTTTGGCTTGATTTTCCTGTTAAATAGATAATTCTGCTGTTAAAGCCTCATTCACAGAGAAGTCTTTTTTGAAACTTTAAGCTGCATCATGGGGAAAGTGTCTCTTGGACTTCTCAAATACTTCTCTTCTTGTGAGGTGGTAGTGGGGGAAGAGCTGTGAAAGCAAAGCGGATGTTGTCAGGATTCAGTTTGTTCCTGCTGACTTTCCCCAGCTACTGTGCTGCAGTGCAAAGCCACTGTGCTCTGAACCGTGGGAAGATATAAAGCTTCACTGAGCAGGTTTGCTCCAGGTCCTCCAGAGGTGATAGAGGAATTTGTCCTTCCGCTGGCAAAACCCACTGCTTATGCTGTTGCCCCCACAGCAGCACAGTTCCTTATTCATAGTTAAACCAAACCAAAATTCCTTGCAAGGCTGAGCCATCACCCACAGCCTGTGCCCAGAGGAGCTTAGCCTGGCAATCCCCAGGTGCTGGGATAGCACTGGAAGCCAGACTGCAGCACCAGGACAGTCGTCAGATGTTTTTGAGGCTGTCTTGCCTCTTTCATCTGTGCTTCAAAGATAATGAACCAAATGCATTTCTAGTGTCATTGGTTTAAATTTCCTCATTAACTCTAATTGCACTGGGTAAGGGAACGGGCTCTAATTGCACTGGGCATGGGAACGCAGACTCTGGGCAGAGACATGGCAGCCTCCTGCTCTAGGGTAGCAAGGAAGGAAGGCCTTAAGTGGCAACAACAAGGAGAGATCATCTTGTGTACAGGTATCCCCCAAGTAAGCGTGGAAGGTGACAAGGTCTGGGCTGTTAATGAGCTCAGACCAAAGAGCAGAGTCTGCGTGGCCCATTCTGCTTGATAAGCTCAGTGCCAGTGAAAGAAGCCAAGAGACTTCCCACAAAACTGGTACCAGTGGGATCAGGAGGGCACCTTGATTGCATATCACTAACCAAGCAGAAAGGCAAAAACACCTCTTTAAGGCACCTGGGATTTAACAGTGTCACTTTATGCATGACAGCTTTAATTACGGAGAGACCTTTCCAAGTTTGTCCATGTTATTCCATCAAATGCCAAGCCTGGGAAGAAAGCATCCTTCTTTGGGACCCGAGCTGAGTCTACTCTTCCAGTGCATTTTTTTAGGCTCTTTCCTGTCAGTGGCAGTTGTTGGACAGAGTTTGAATTACAGGGCCATTGCAGTTTGCTCATTGCATGAAAGCTGCTCTTGCAGGCTGACAGCTGATTTTACCTCTTCTCAGAAATTCTGTGAATTTTGGGCCCTGTTCAAGACTGAACAAATCAACTGGGACTTTCCATTGTTTGCTGTGAGCTTTGCAGCAGCTGTTATTGTTCTTCATCATCTGCTGGAACATTTTTGATCGAGTTATTGTTGTCCCCTGAGAAAGCTTTCAGAAGACTTTCAGAATGAAGAAACCTTTGCATATTGGCAAAGCGATTTTTTGGTTTCATTCCCAGGGCCATACTCAGGCTTTTTCCTTTTTACTGACGTCATGAATTTTGGATGTGCTCAGACTAACTCGTGGGTGAATGCAATATTCGTCTTTGCAGCTTCTGCTACATTTTACTTTTTATCCCACGGTGGTGTATGGCCTCTAGTTCTTACAGAATCATGTTTAACTTCCATTAAAGACAAAAAAAAGTCTATATTCTTGAAATATTTAGGAAAAAAAAAATCAGTTGCTGTTGCTTGGTATCCCAATGTCTTTACTTTACTTTTTTTTAAATTTTCTAATCTTTTTCCTTTACAAAGACTTCTCACACATATCTCTACCTACATCTATGATGTGTCTGGGTTTTGTCTCTTTCTTTTTGTGTAAAGACTGATGGGCATTGTCAGCTTTTTCCAAAGCTGTGGAAATCAGAGATCCAGAGATCTACTAATTAGTCCATATTTAATCTGCACGATCTGCAAGTGCAGTTCTTGAGTCTTGTAGATTTGTTCCAGCACAGTCAAATTATGCTGATTCGATTGGTAAAAACCCCATTAAAAAGCATAAATAGCAATTATTTGAAATAAATTCCAAGCACATAAAGACTGATTTTAGCCTGGGCTGTTGAAAAATTTCATGCATCTTGTAATGTGTATTTATTGCTTTTTTTTTTTTTTCCCAAAGACATGGAAGAGTTGGACTTATAGTCATCAGAAAAAAGCTGAAATGTGATGAGCAGCCGTGATCAGGAGCAGTGAAACAGATACTCCCCACAGCTGTGTGATGCCTTGCAGGAGAGAGCACCGACACCAGCGTTTGCTGTGTCACCTGTTCCTGAGGCAGAGCTGCCTCTTAAAACGCCTGGTAAAATCCTAATGCCTGTAAAACAGGCTGCTCCTGTTGAACTGTGCCACCTCTCAAGGACACTGGAGCTGCCAGGCAGTGAAACAGGGCTCCTCCACACTGCAGCCACCCCTGACTGGGAGATGCAGTCTCAGGACAAGGAGGGTCTCCCAGCTCTCCCTGAGTCAGTGCAACCAAAGGTGCTACTTGGCAGTGCCCTTCCTGGCACTGCAGTGGCTGCTACCCTTGTTTTTGCAGTGTAATGGAGTTTAAACAAGCACATTAAAAGTCTTGTTCTCTGGTCTATCACAAATTCAGGCATGAGAGCCAGGAGGTTTAGGTCCCCAGGCTGCTCTGCAGGTAGGTCTTCTGTCATTGGTCTCATAGGACTGCTGCACTTGCTAAACAGCAACACAGCACACATAGAGGATAAATACAGGGTAGAAAACAAGTCAAGTGTAATGTGAACGTTTACGGACACAGCTGAGCAAGCCCTTTGCTTTTCAAAGCCTTCCAGATGTTTAGGAAACAAAGTCAGAACAAAAACCTCCCATCTTACAAGTGGGCAAAAGTGCTGTTAAGAACCACTAGAGTTTTGCAAGATAAATCTTATTATGTGGTTGAAAACACAACTGGAACTTGCGTCTGACTTGCAGCAAGCAGCCATGACATGTTTTGGGAAATGTCATGGAGCTTTAGACCATCACTGCCAAGAAATTACAGAGAAACCTTGGAGTAAATGGGCAAGAGCTCCTAGATTAGCTCCACTTAGTCACGCTCTGCAAGGAGGTTTAAAACAGCTCCTGTGAAAAGGAACAAGCCTGTCCTTCCCTCAGAGAGGAGGACAGTGCTTCTCTCATGGTGTTGCTCAGCCTGGAGCAGCAACTGAGTGCTGAGCTGCTCTCTCCTTCCCAATTTACTTCCCAATTCACTTATCAATAGAGCTGCTCCCTCCCCTTCCCCTGGTAACCATTTGTATTTTTCTGCACTTTCACCTGAACTTTATTGCCCAGTCAGCCTCATTAGGGTTCACCTGTAAAGTCTTTCCATAGTTCTTTACAACCTGTCCCCATCCTTACTGCCATAAATAACTGTGCACCATCAGCACACTTCCTCAGCTAAGTGCTCAGCCCTTTTTCCAGGTCATTTATAACAATGTTGAGCAGCACAAGTACCATCACAGATGCTGGGACACCACTTGTGACCTCCACACTCCTGAGACCCAGCTAGGACTTCAACCCTCTGTCCCTTATCCCTGAACTCATTACTCAGACTTATTTATCCCACAACTAATGGCTTCAGAAAGTGCCTTAATTCTACTAGATTCCCTAGCTTTCTGCATGGATGGCTCTACAGCCTTACTCATGGTCTTTTAACATTATTTGGGGTGTATAATTTAATTCACTCTTAGGTTCTCTATAACAAAGCGGGGCAGGGACAGATGAAAACACTTGGTGGTGTTTTGAGCAATTAGCAGCCTTTGTGGTGTTGCTGCTTTGTTGATTTTTACTTGAGAAAATCAAATGCTGGCTGGTATTCTGTTGAAGTGCAACAAGATACAACTGTTTTCTGCTAACGTAACTGCATTGGATCAAGACTACCCAAAACCACTGCCATGTTTCATCTGGTGGGGGAAAAAGCATAGGATCTATCTATAGTCACTGATCCTTCTAATTCACAGGGAATTTTGGAGGTTTTTTCCAGCTCTGATAAAACTAATGCAGCACATAAGCCTCTTTGAGTCACCCTCTCTGCTATAAGAACTACCACAAACAGCTGATTTCTATGAGGCAGATGTATTTTAGGCTTGTGATAGAATATAGATTTTAAAATGCCACTTTGATGCTTCAAAAAGATTGACTTACATTTTTAACCTGTATAAAATTAATACAACTAGTTAATGAAAATGGCTACAGAGTAAAATGCATTAAAGTTTCAGAAGATCACTAAGCATTGGTATGTCTGCATGCACTTATTTGGTAATGAGTCATGACATGGTGAACATTATCTGACTGTATTTGCATCCAGGTACTTTAAGAACTTGTGGGCACTGAAGTGCTGCCATGTGAGCAGCTTTGGTCTTTGGAGGAGATTCTTGCTGAGCATTAGGAGAGCACTGTGATTTAGGAAGGAGCTGTGACTCTTCTAGTAGTAGGAGTATGTCAGGTCCTGTAGGGATGTCAGGTCCTGTTTTCCATCCTGCCACTGACTTACACAATCCCCTTATGCATTGGCCTTTGAAAGCAGCACAGGGCTGTACAATTCCCAAAGAAGCCTATGCAACCAGGGCCCAGGTGATCAAGGGAGTTGTGGTGAAATCCCCCTGAAATATATGCATAAGAACGTCAGCAGGAGCTGAGGCATGAAATCCCTTCACTTCTGAGAAATCTGCTCTTTCTTCAGGCAGCCAGCAGCTTTCTAATGTGGAGGTACCTCCAGGCTCTCACAACAGCAGCAGGTATTTCCATCTCCTGCCACAGCCATTTGGCAAATCTCTTCCCCTCTCTGAGTAAATGTTTGCAGGATCAAAGTCAAACTGCATGAGAAATGAGGAACTGTTTCCTTATGAAGCAGAATCATGTCTCACACAGAGATTTATCATGCGGAAGAACTGCATTTTCTTTTCCTAGGGAAGCACACTGCACTTTGACTTGGACTATACCCTGTTAGAAGTGGCACAGAAGGTGCAAAGGCACTTCAGTCTGAAGGAAACACGGAGCCCTGTATATTCCCTTGGAGGCAGAAAATGCTCCAAAGGGCAGTGTTGCAGCTGCAGCGCTGTTCCCGAGGCCGGGAGGAAGCCCCGGGCTGGCGGCGGTGCCGGTGGCTCACTCAGCTGGGACAGGCTCTGTGCACAGTGCTCAGCCCACCCGGGCCTCTTGGTGCTGCTCTAATGCCAGCAGTGCACAGGGGCCAGCAGCCCCTTCAGAGGGGATAGTCCTGTGTGTATATATATATATATATATATTCCATATACAAAACCTTAAGGAATCCAGTGCTGCCATGCTTGCTCTGACGTGTGTCCACAGGCTCGTAATCAGCTGTATCCACGTGAATATTTGCTCTCTCTGCTGAAAAAGGGCACTTTCCTCTCTCTTTAAGTGCTGTTAAGATCATTGAGGAAATGTTGACAATGAAGGTTCCTCTTGGGACTCCTGGGTGGTAAAAACTGGCAGTCAGTCTCCTGTCTGGGAAGATTTGTGTGCTTGTGGGGTTCATATTCTGCTCAAGTACTATCTATTTTCTTGAATTTTTCCACTTTATCTGACAGACACAAAAACACATCAAGAGAACATGCAGAAACTGCAGCTCATTTCTTAGTTAAACCTGATTTTCAACATAGGCAATCAAATCTCTTTCTTATTCCATGCTCTTACTCAGTAATGTATTGAAGTGGGTGACTCTTTGTTGTATAAATTGTGTATTTTGCTAAGACAATTTAGACTCAACTGCGACTCCTGTATCAACAGCATGACATGACATACGTGTATTCCAACAGACTGAGCTGACTGCAGACTTCTTTTCCTGTCCCTCCCTCCCTTCCACTCCATCAGCTGTAGATCCCACCCCACTTGATTTGTTAAAACAGACCGATTGAAACAACATTCTCACTAATGAGCATTTCTGATCCACATGGCTTTTGAGGGGAGAAGATAGAATTCCCTGGGGAGTTGCCTCTTCATTGCAAAAGGCCAGGAAAGGAAGAGCCTTCTCCCAGAAATCATTCTCTGCCTTGTTTGCCTTCTTCCTCCAAGCAGATTCCTACAAAGAAAGGAAGAGCCTTCTCCCAGAAATCATTCTCTGCCTTGTTTGCCTTCTTCCTCCAAGCAGATTCCTACAAATCCAGCTGATTTCCACAAATAGGTGGCTCTTGATTTTTTTTAATTTTTCTGAAATAGTGCATTATAGACAATTTCTAAGGGCATAGGAGACCAGTGTAACAAGTATCACAGAGCCTACAACTTCATCATCTTTCTCACCCCTCAAGTGGAATAAATTCTGGCTCAGAATATTTTGGCATCACAAACTTTCACTCCACATGCCCAGGGACCAGCCAGGGCGAGTCACAGACACATGCTAGGGGTAACTACTGCCAATGTATTTTTGACTCAAGGAAGGAGGGGAGACTACAGCAACACGAGGGAGAGGAAAATCTCACTGCAGACTTCCCCTTCCTGCACAGTGCCTAATACAAAGGGAGGTTGCTAAAGCAACAGTTTCTCCCAGCCAACTAGACCTAGTCATGCACATGGCCTTCATGCTGAATCAGGATCAGCATTCAGAAAAAGATGGAAAAAGCTCCTTCTTCTACTTATGTAGCTTTGACTGCTCAGTTTGCACCTCTGAGAGCAGAAGGTCTGAATTCACTCAGTTCTGGTCTCTGACATATTGTGCAGCTATCCAGACCCCTGGGGAGCTCCAATGGAACCATTCATCCAAACTGCCCTCCTAACAACTATAAAGGAATATGGTATTTAGCATCAACCCATTCAGCCTCCACCAAAATAACTTTAGGCTGAGGTCTTCAGTGGCTTGACTGCTGCTGTGCTGTGGCAGTACCACTGTTCTGCACAGGGTGCCTGGGTCAGGAGCACTCAGGTGCTTCTCACAGCAGCTGTACCTGCAGGGCCTGACGGGATGGGAAAGTACAGCCCTTCTCCTGCACTCCAGTAAAGAGAAGAGGAAAATGCTCGTCTCTGCCCAAAACCTGGCTGTACAACCCGAGTCATCTGGGAGCAGCAGGAAGAGCTGGTGCATGCTGCTGGTACAGCTGCCAGCTTTGAGTCTGAGGGCAGGAGCAGGGATAATGCAGGGAAGGGACCACTTACTGTAAGGGAAGCCCAGTCATGGATGACTGATTTTAGAAGCCAGCCAGAAACACGCAGGTAGAGTGAGATGCCCACAGGACAGCATTTCCAGCTGGCTTTTATATTTGTTTCTATCAGCATTATCAACCAGCTTACCTCAGAGTTCAAAGCTGTTGCCCAGAGGCAGAGGAGAACAGTCTGTCCTGAACGGCCTGCAAAAGGACACAGAGCTCCTGGGTGAGATATGCAGGTAAAGGGCTGGATACCAGTGAGGAGGATTATTTTTATTTCACTATTTAATTCAAGGTTTCTCTGTTCCCCATGTTGGTACTGATGAAGATTTATTCCTGTTCAAAAGCTGTCATGTAGGGAGAATGGAAATAACATAGTCTGGCTCCCCTCTTTTGGCATCTGAACAACATAGTTCGTCAGGAGCACTTGAGAGGCTAAGCAGCATGTAAATGCTTTCCCTCGTGGTGACACAGACAGAACTTTCTGGTACCAGAGCAACCCCCTTCGTCCCTTTGGTCACAGCTGCACGTACCTTTGGTGTAACATGATTATGCAATGCTGGCTCTCCCACTTTGCTCTTATCATGCCTCACGCACATTTGTGCAAGCAGAAGCCAAGACAGAGCCCAGCAACGGCTCCAAGAACCCAGCCATTTCCCAATCCTCCTTTTCTGAGTCTGCACTGCTCCCACTGGCACAGAGGTGAGCTGGGAGCACTGAACACCACTGAACTGCAGCCCAGGAGGGCACAGTTCTCCAGGCTCTGTCCAGAGAGAACCTGGTAAGGCATGGACACACAGGCTGCCCAGTGCACTCCTGCACCCAAATGATGCAGATCCTGCTGTGATGAGCACTAGTATTCAAAAATACGTTGCTGCATCTCTGGGCCCCCTTCCTCTCTAGGTCACCATGACTTCCGCACTCGTCCCGCTCACCAGGACTAATGGAGCACAGATGTGCTCTCAAGGGAGTGAGTGTGAACCAGAACCCTCATCTCTGGAACATTTCCCAGGAAGAACCATCTCCTCACCATCACGTATCCCAAAGTACCTAAGGAAAAGGCAGAGCAGGAAATTAAGCAGAAGAGTGAGTTCCTGGTATTTTTGCTACTTTATCCCTTTAAGGTTCTCAACCAGGATTCACGATCACCCCTTCTTCACAGAAGAGTGTTGTGCTAACAGGTAGGCAGGAAACAACCACAGTGAGATACAGATCTGTGATGCTTAATTAAAGTACAGGTGAAAACAGCAGCAGAGCTCTGAGTGTTTCACAAGCCTCATCTTAGTCACTGCTGTTTGTCTTGTAGGCTGCAAGGTGTCACAGACTGCTCTCCATGCCAGCTTTCAGGGCACAGAGCACAACGGGACCTGGCTGTCAGGCAGAGCTGTGTCCTACTGCTCGTTCAAAATGACTGAGGGATCCAAGAGCATGGCAGCAGTGAAAAAGTGCAGCCTGCCAGCATGTGACTGAACTGCGTCAGGGCAGGAAGAAGAGGTGTTTCGTTCCACACTGGAGACTAAAATGTGTTAAAACCAGAAATGAGTCTCTGAAAAAATGGCCCAGGCAGATTTCCCGCAGCATGGCAGAAAAGATCCATGTTTCTGATTTACCACTTTTGGCAGGGAATGCAGCCAGAATGTAGAACACAGGTGACCATAAGCAGCGTTAAACAGTGGGAAGTCTGGCAGCACAGCACTGGACAGTGTGGGATCCTCCTGGTGACCCTGACAACAAAGCAACAGCAGGAAGCTGTGTGGTGCTGCTGGCCATGGCTGCCATCGGCAACAAAAACACAGAAGCCTTTTTAATATTGCAAAGCCAGAAATTAAATCCTTCTCCTCTTACGCAATGCCTGCCCTTCCTCAGCAGGGATCAAATCAATATGGGACCAAGCAAAGTCAATGGTTTATTTCAAGGGGTTTTGAATTGGGCTTTGTAGGCGAAAAGGCACAAGCTTTGTTTCAAACTCCATAAAGACATATTGGTATTTCCATTCCATGTCTATTTGTAGGACAGAAACGTGACTTTGTTCCTTTTTAATCCTGTTGAAGTGTTACATTATTTTAAAGTAAGGTCCGTTAGGAAAAAAGAATCAAGTTTAGGGCTGGAATTATCCCTGGAGAAGCTCGAGGATCCCACTTGTTCATAAATGAGGATCACCTTGAAAGAAGTTAAGAACAACCTTGTGGCCTTAACATTGTATTTCCCCATCCTTTCTTCTGGTGTCTGTTAGTACCTCAGCCGTGCTGCTGTGGTGATTCCAGCCTACATAAACATGTGCATGGGCACACACATGTCACTGTAACACAGTCACTAAACCCCATACACAGCGTTAGCAGTGTACTGCATGTTCCTGGACAACATTAGCACCAGCAGAAAGGGAACTTTCACATGATTTAGGGAGAAATGCTGCAGTTGTAGGCCAACTTACATAACTGATTTAGTTCCACAGAATTGCTTTCTGCCTTTAATCTGCTCAACAGTTTATCCTTGCTGCTGTGATCGGTTGAGCTTTCTTTAAACCGTTATGGATTAGCATTCTGCTATAACACGTTAAAAGCTTAGCTTTGTTTATTTTGGTCAAGAATGGGGGAGGGATATCATGTTAAATGTTCAGGCAGCAGTTTATGAATGGCTGTTTCTCTTACACAGCAATCAGCATGTTCAGGTACCGAATGCAAGGCACAGCTAAATGTTTTGAGTGACAGCACTCGTGGCTGGAATAGAAATACTTGTGACTTTACTATTAAAAATAAAATGAAGGAACCTAATAGATTTACATAATTATTTTAATCTATAAATATAAAATGTAATCCAGCATTCAAACAGTTCATCACACCCACCAGCTCTGTATGGAAGACCAAAGAGTAAATGATCTGAAAACTTAATTAATAAGGCTGGTGGAGGATTTTACTAAGTATGCATTATTGCTGCAATTTAGAGACAGAAATCCTGCCAAAAGCAATCTTTCTGTCATTCAGCTGCAGGAAAACAATACACCATAATGCAAATACACCACCAAACAAATGGAACCTCAGCCACTTACAAAGAGGTGTTCAGATAATATTAACCAGCTGTTCAGTGAATTTTCACACTGGATTCATCAACTATGAAAGTGGATGTTCCATTAGAAAACAACAGTATGCATCTAGGTTCAAATTTCTACTCCAAACTGATGACCACAATATACCAATTCAAACTAAATCCAGTAATTAGCACACTTCTTTGACCTGTGTGGAATTGAAATGATTTGCAGATGCCAGCCTGGAATGGAGTAAGAGGTTGTGTCCCTGAGCACTGCCAATAATCCTCTGGAGCACTATTCCAAGGAAACACTACTTCTGTGAACAGATGTGCTGGCAACCCTATAATCTTGTAAATTTCTTATCTAAAATGGAGGAAGTAGGCACTTTCACATTCTTAGGAGCAACACAGACACTAGAGAAGCTAAAAAAGAAGTGTCTAGTGGTGCTAGGAAAAAAAACCCCAACATAAACCTGGGAAGTTAATTGAGAAAAAAAGGAGGAAAAAATCCAACTTCTTTGCCATTTGTATGTTGTTTGTTTTGTTTCCTTATCAGAAGAGATCTTTATTCTGCACGTTCCAGTGAGTGGCCATTCACCATTAATTTATCTTCTTTCTGACAGCAAGTGGAGCACCATTCCAGAGTTTCAACATTCCCTTGATGCTGCTCTGGTTAATACTTGTGTGCTATTTAAACAAAGCATATTCCAACCAAATCTGACTATATATGGAATTCCCTGACAAGTAAAAATTTGGATGCCTTACAAAAAAGGGCCATGAAAACAGAACACGCACAAAACCCACTCCAGACTGAATAAACTGAGCGTGTACTAAACCAGGCTCTTGGTGGCAAAGGTCAGGTACCCAGTGTGCCCCACCATCTCCCTCTGTGGCACGCCACTTTTGAACTGCACAGTCCCTTGCTGCAGATTAGCACACAGGCTACCTTGGTTTGATGGGTTGCTGCTGTCAAAGCCAGTGCTAGAATTATCTTCAGCTGCTTTTCCAAGGTCAGGGATTTGCAAGCTAATTGTCCTTACATTGTACACTCGGAGAAGAATTTCCAAGGTGTTAATCTCTGTAAAACCATATTCTTCCATGGCTAGGCAGGTTCTTTGAACTTGTTCGATGCAGGGGGAGAAAGAGCAGATGCGACCACCTGCAAAATAAGACAGGTGATGGAAAAGAGGGCAAAAACCAAAACGAAGCACTTTTAATCTTTTTTCAAATTCTCCCAGATGCCCATAGAATTACTGTTATACAGGTGAAGTGAAAACATTCCTCAAGAAAATCTCCATGAGGCAACTTTGCAGGTTGAAAGTGTCAGCACGAAGTCAAATATGAATGACCCTGCGAGATGCTTCAGACCCTTTAAAAACCACCACAGTGAATTCATTCATCTTTCCGCATCCAGTGATGCCCACCACATTTGTTCACAGTAAAACCGTTAAAGTTGATGCCTTTAGAGCAGTGACTCTTTTGGAATCACTATCCACTACTGTGGGCTGAGGCCCCAGACTGAAGCTGGCACGTACACAAAGGCAGAAGTCATTCTGCACACGCCGCACAGCGCTGCCTTCATTCGAGTACAAGCGCGCGTGCACACACCCCCTGACAAAAGTGGCTGTGTTTATTTGGGAGCGATGGTATGTGTGTACAGAATAAAGTGATCTCTCCAGGCCATAGATGGAGTGCTGTTAAGGCTTTACCCTTTTAGTCAAGCTGACTAGGACGTCTCCTGAGCATTAAAGTTTACTGGATATCACATCAGGCAGGCTCACAGCAAATGCTGTAGAACTCTAGGATAGGACTTCTAAGTGACAAACTAACACTTGTCTCCTCGTCTGTGCACAGTTCTGATTTTTGGTTCTAAATACAGAGTATTAATAGGCCCCCTACACCTTTCTAAGTGCTACAATGTCACCTTAACAGCTGAGAATAGAATGATTCAGATTTACTCTGAAAAGCCACAGCCAAATCAGATCAAAGAATTATAAGGACACTGTCTGCCATAAAGCCAGGGCATGTGCTTTCACCCAGGACACAGTGTCCCCCAAGGCAACTGCCCTTCCTGAAAAGCTTTTGTGCAGGAGGAAGGAACACTGGGTAGTGCAGCTCCAGCTATTGTTTTACTTATTACAGTTAGATGAAAATGCCTGCTGATCTGATTTGCATTCCCTCCCAGTCCTCTCCTAGGCTCATCCAGTCAAGCCTTCCAACACCAGTTGTCTAAGTAGTTAAAGAACCCGTGCAAGTCAGAGCAAAGCATCCTGCTAAAAATAGAGCCTATGCTGGGACTACATGAAGCCTGCTTTATCTCAAACTCCCCCTATTTTTTTTCCTTTTTCGTTTCTCAAGTCATATCTCTAAAAAAAGAAAGCATCAGGTCTGAAAGCGTCACTGTAGCACTCTAGTTACTGTGCAGCAAAGATGTGCTGGGTACTGCCTGGGGAAGAACACTTTCCACGACCATTAATCCACCATACACTAAGTAGGATTTAATTTTAGTCCTGAAATAAAGTCTCCACAGCAAGGGGTTCTTATCATGGATCTTCAGAACAAAGTACCCTGGCCAAGTAACTCCCTGGAGTGACAATTAAAACCCAAATCTAATAATCACCTGCGAAATTAATGCTGGTATGTGCCTTTATTAACCAAGTCTGTGGATGCTGATTTAATCGCACGCCCAGTCCCGTTAGCTCCCATAAAATTAGATTTGTATGTTCATCAGGATGGCCGGCACTACCAAAATATTTCCAAGTCAGACAGCTGATCTTTCCTGGTCAAAGCACTACACACTTCCACTCTGTCTGCAGATGTAAAACCAAAAAGCTCAGGAAAAATATTCTATTACATAATTAGAAAGCTACTATGATGCACATTTGTTATAAAGAATAGGTTTTATATTCTTACTGTGTAGGGAACTGAACAAATGTCTAACTTAGCTAAATGTCAGTTCACAATTACTCTTTGTCTGCAAAGCAAGAATTTGCAGAGAGACCAGAGACTTACTACTACTTCATTCAGGCTTTTTGGGTTTTGCTGTTTTATATCGCAATAAAAAAACGAAATATATTTACATTTACAGTAAGTCTTTTCTTATTTATTCTGACTCCAAGGGGTTTAAGATATGTTTATGCTTTTGAATTCACATGCTCTAGATTTACAGTCAGAAATTCAGAAGCCTGCACACAGCTGTTGCCATACAAGCTGCAAAGCCACCTACGGTTCTCGACAAGCCTTCAATTAAAGGCAGAGCACCCGTCCTTGTGCCTCGGGGTGGTCAGCTGAGCACAGCCTGTCAACACCAAACTTGGTGAAGATTTATCAGACTGCCTCCTCACAACTGCTGGGGGAAGTAGGGTTACACAAAACAGGCTTCCAAGCTGTTTGGTTGGGAAGAAAGCTCTTGCCTGCAATAGCCAACATCCAGAGGGGAAGTGCAAAAAGTAATGTTACTTTACTTACTGCACTGCTGGAAGCTTCTCAGGTATGAAGAGTGACAAAACAGCGGAACTGCTGGTATTCCATATAACAGAGACCATGCAGTGGGTTTATTAGCTCTGCCAATTTTGTTTTTTTCCCTGTTTATACTTACTGTTCTGGTTATTTTTATACATCCCTCCCAAATAAACATACCCACCAGTATCTTAGAAGCAAACCCCCCAAGCATCTGTCCTTACAGATTCTAATAAGTGGGAGAGGGGTCCCCTCTGCTTTTTCCTGTACACACAATCAGGTAGGCCAGATCTGACTTGTAGGCTGGACTTGTTTCATTAAACAGACATTAAGAGAAGATTGGAAAACTACAGTTAGCAGAAGGTTGGAAGGCAAAAATGAAACTGCAGTTCCAGACTGTGAGAGGCTGTCTAAAATAGAAACATTTGGGAAGTTTCAATTGCTATGGTGTGTTTAGACCAGGGAAAAAACTAGAAAACCAGCACTCAGAAGAACATGTCCTAGGAGCAGAGACACTGTCATCTACAACAGACCAGATACTTCTGAATTGTCCACACTGTGGGCTGCCCTCTGTACCCCCACCCAGGGAGGCAACACCCCTTCTGCCACAATCACCAAACAGACACAAATCTAGATTTCAGAATTCACAGTTCTCAGATTCTTTTAGAGCCCTCTTGTCCTTTAGACACCAAGACGCTTTTAGGGCTTAAAGGACTTGAATATGCATTGCTTTGTCTTGCCATGCCAAGGATTCCTTAGTGAATGAAGAAAAGAGTGTACTCCCTCCCTCTCCCTGGCTCGCTGGGGCTCTGTCTGTGGATCACAAAGGGGTGGACTAGACTAGAGAGCAGTGAAAACATCTGAACGGAAACTTTTTTGTACAAATTGTGTTTGTGTTCTTTCAGAGCTCTCCTTTTAGGAAAGCTACCGTTCCTAAATTTGGTTAATGAGATCTGTGTGTCATCATAAATTGATAGAGTAATGATGAGAGATTAATCCTGTTCACATTGGGAAGCTGTGTGAGCTTTTTGATCTGAAGAGCTGTCTAAAAATGTGTTTATTCATGTATAATGCATTTGACAAGTGCTACAGTTGAGGAGAAGAGAATAATGAGACTGTATGAAAGACTTAAGATTTTTTCTACCTTTAATTTTACAGGGAATGAGTTAGTTTGAAGCATTTAATGGAGAGGTTAAATGTCCCAAATTCATAGGCTGGAACAAGCCCACATAATCCTTGCAGTCATTGTAACCAGCAACAGGGTCGAGAGGATATGAAAACTGAAGTACAAGTCAGACTGCAGTGATTAGAAAAGAGAGCTTAAGGGAAGGTGGAAATAGAAGATTTTCATCCACATAGCACTGTACATTTTAACAGTCAGGACCTAATTGGTACTTGAGGGACACAACACTGCATCTCTACAAGAGGCCAGTGCCTCAAAAGTTGCTTCTCCTTTGACAGTAGTTCCCAGAATGTTTCTGTGCAACTCCAACAATTTTGTTTCTGGTTTGTCTGAGCAAGGCCTAACATTTCTACCATTTCTATTTACCTAATAACTGCATTAGGTTCCAAGTATGGAAAATTTCAGTGCTACCCAATTGACAAGAATTGCAGGGCATGCTTATGATACAGAAAATGTGTCCAAGTAATGTGCTCTCACTCCTGCAGGTTGTAGTATGTGTCACGAGTGCTCTGACGGATTTTTTCATCATCCCATTATTATTTCAGAAGATGCAAAAAGAACCCATGTAGTGCAGCACCATTAAGTTTCAGGGGAAAGGGCCAGTAATTTTATAAATGATTCTGTGATGTAAAGATTACAACACAGCATTTTTACCTCTGATAAAAGAACACAGCTCTGAGGTTTGGGACTTCACTGCATTGTCATAATTGGAAGATGATGTTACAAAGATCTCAAGGAAGAAAAAAATCACACAGGCATTATCATTGTGTAGGGGCGAGGCAGGAGAGTCACTGAGCAGCATCACTGTGGCATTTACTCTGTGCTAGTAGGACACTAAAAATATTGCCTCTGTAAAAGGGGACAGAATGTCCTTTAAGTGCGTGTGCTCGTGGGCGATTTGATGTAGCTTCCCTGACAAGTGAAATTAGAGGATTTGGCTGCTGAAAGAAATTAAAGGATGTTTTTTGATTCAGAAAAGAGAATTTTCTCCAAATCACTTGCCAGCTCATTAACAGGAGCTTGATGTGATTTTCTGCCAATGTGACCTTAACCTCTGCATTTATAGGTGCATCATCCAAGAGGAATTTATTCCTGCTCATCAGTATGGGCTGCCAAAAGCATGCAAAAAGCAAATTAAAAAATCAGTTGGCTCCAAATTGGGGAAGAAAACCTAACAACTTCCTTTAAGCATCCTTTCATCTTAAACTTCTTCCTACAAACTGTGTAAAAGCCAGTAGCTTTGGCTGGCATTCCACATCTGGATTTTGATGTAGGATCCTTCTGCTTGACTCTCTACACCTGAGAGAATCGCTTGTACTTCAGGCCATACCCACTGTGTTCACCTGACCTACCAATTCCTGACAGACCCAAGGTAGGATCATGCCCTCACACAAGATACAACAACTGGGGCTGGCTCAGCAAACAGCCAGTGCTTGGGAAACGGATGAAGCTGTTTTGTGGGTTAGCACCCGGTCCTACATCCCTGTGGGGCAGCTTTGCACTAGACCAGATGGCCCCTCAATATTGAGGGATATGCTGCGATTTAAAGTTAGTTTGTGCATCTTTAACCTCCCCTTGAGTTAACTCTTCTTTGAATCAAGGCAGGTGCTACACTAGCAGGCACTGGTGCTGACATTTTAGCAAGCATTTATTGCATCATCCATTTATTCCAAAACAATACCCTGGGGATTTGAGAAGTGTTGATACCAACTGGAGTACCACTTGCAGGGGTGGAGGATGACAGCATGCTAGACTGTCAGGCTCCATGTCCTGCCCCAACATATTCCCTGGGTGTTCCTGAAGTAGCCTGACCCCAAACAACATCAGCTTTCATGTCACTGCCCCCTTCTCAGTGTGAATCAGCCTGGGGTGCTCCCAACCCAGATACCACCAGATGAGAGCTGTGGCCAGGCATTTCAGCTGCTCCTCAAAGCCACACCTGGGTGGTTTAGAAATGGGACCATGAATAACCTCTGGAGCTCAAGAAAAACAGCCAGGAAGACTTCCTACATGGACATGGTATTCTCTGAAAGCCTGGGGGAGGGAAGGAGGCAGGCCCAAAGGAAAATTGAAACTAGCTAAACCTTACTTGCACTACAGGCAACAGAGAGAATGAGATATTATTTATGCTCCTATACAGCGTCTGTAATAACTACACCTGGCAGGTTAGGACAACAATCAATGGCTATGCTAAGGGGAAAAATTGCAAACAAGACCTATTTTAAGCCCACTGTGTACAAAAAAATTGGATTTTGGAAATTAAAACCAAAGCATTATACTACAAAGCACAGAGGGCTGAAGGGCTTCTGTGATGGCAGGAAATGCAGTGGCCCAAAGAGGGAGATGTTCAAAGGGAACTTTACCTGAAAAGTTTTGGGAGGAGAACTGACAGCACCAGTTGCCTGACTGAGGTGGTATCTCAAGTG
The DNA here is from genome assembly GCA_013390005.1 of Calyptomena viridis. NCBI lineage: Eukaryota > Metazoa > Chordata > Aves > Passeriformes > Eurylaimidae > Calyptomena > Calyptomena viridis. The sequence goes on from WEIV01003211.1 coordinate 194,020, forward strand.
TCACAATTTGACAAACTCATAATTTAGGGGCTTTATTCAAGAGGGAACAGAATCTGAATTTAAGAGTAAAATCTTTAAGGAAAAAAAGGAAATCAAAGAGGGTTGTTTTAATCATTTTGTGACTCACACCGTTAAAAACCACCAGGGATCAACTTAAAATGCAAGAGGCCAATCCAACCTAATATATGGCTGTATTTTTCCATACCTGAAAATTTAAAATGTGTATGAAAATTATTATACCAGTCGGTTTCTCCTTCATCTTCCACAGCTTGGGAAGAAATAGACAGTATTTATGAGGGTAGAGTAGGTGGGTGCAGAATTATATTCAAAGCACTACAGTATTCAGCTATGAGATGACTGTGAGTCAAAAGTTTCAGGGCATTTAAGAAGTAGAGAATACTGAAGATATTTTTGTTGCCTCACAATTTACCCATTTTCCTAATTTTTTTTTAAAGTTTAGCCTGAAGGAGTTAAGAGAAACTTTCCAAACCCACCAAGGTCACATATTGGGAACTGCAGCTATGATTACAGAAAAGCATTAATCAGCAGATGCTGCAGAAGAAAAACAGAGCAGGTCTGGAAATGAAAGCTAGTTCTGCAGTGCAGCAGTGCCTCAGAGGTATTACAAGCAGCACTTCTGCTGGAAGTGTGGCTGGTGAAATCAGAACAAAAGGATGAAGCTGAGATGCAAACCTGAATGTTGGCAGAGCACATCACCAGCGAACAAGAACCTTCTAGTCACAAACCTACTGTGCCATTTTATTCTTTAAGCTTGTTGGAGGTTGGTAGTGCTTTAAACGGGAGGCCAAGCTGCTGTAAGAAGTGTATTTACAGCATATTGCAAGGCACAATGAGTGATAAAGGTGCTCTGTAAAGCAGATCATTAACACTCAGCCTCTTAGGAGCTCCAACTATTCAGGACCTTGAGCTTAACTAGGAAAGGAAACACTGATTTGATAAAGTTTTGTTAAGGTTAAGAACTCTCTCTCACATACTGTCTTACCTGAATTCTCTATCATGAGTATTGTGGTTTTAAAGAGGAGAGTAGCTACCGCTATATATGGAATTCACTCAGCTCTGATTTCATTCAGAACACCTTAAGACTTTAGGGACTAAATTACCACTGTCTGGCAGTACAACTGTGATATCTGCATGGCACATCACAACAAAACCCACAGTGTGAATGGTTCAAATGTGACCCTGTCCGGATGTGAGAGAGGGCCTGGACAGAAAAGAGTGGAAGGACTCATTTTCTCCAGTGATGCTTTATCACTACAGTAACCCTCGGAACAGCATTGAATAACAGCAGTATGTGCACAGACTGTTCTTACTGCAAAGAGCTTTAACTATTTGAAAACAAAACAAAGGAGCACTATAAAATTATCTGCCTGTGGTAGGGAAAAAGAAGCAGTTACAGATAACCTTCTGTTATATTTTAGATTTTACAGTAGTAAAAAAACCACCACGAAATTACCTAACATGATTTGGAGTAAAACAGAAAAATGTATAATTTTGTATATATCACTACTGCAATGAATTTTATTTTATATGAAAAATAAACCCAGGTTTTGTTTATATGGAAAATTATTAAAAAAATGCCCCCATTCAGTCAGGCACTATGAGGCCCAAAAGATGAGCCTTAGACCAGTACCAAATCTCAGACACAGGTGGCTGCTTGCAGCAAAAACTGCAGCAAGGATCAGCAATGTCACTTTTTGAGTGGTTCATAAGTGCTTCACAAACACAAAACGTGGGATTTTTAAGTATTATTTATATTGCCTAAGCAGCTGTAACCTTGTAGCACAGCACAGAATAGTCAGATGGTATGGCCAGTTCGGGACTATAATACCTTTCCTAGGATTTCAAAGGCTGGAGTAATGCAAGGACTCAAAACTTGGAACTGTTCAAGCAGCCCTGCTTAGTATTCCAAACATGCACCACTTAAAGAATTCAAATTGGACTGCGCAATGCAGCGCTTTCTAAGCTGGGAAGTCAGCTGAGTGTTGTGCTCACTAGATTAGATAATTCGAGCATGGGAAGGGCATAGTACAGTGCAGTGATTTTTTCTCCCCCAGGACACACTGGAAAGTAGCTACAAATTGAGCTGTAACCATTGCAGGTACAGAGTGTTAACAAGTCTCACTCTATTCACTTTTTAAAGAAAGTGGGTGTTACATGGGTATCAGAAAGCTTTCTAGAAAATTTTCAGAAGTAACTAAGGTAGCCTAACAGTGAGGTTGGTCCTGACTCAGCAAGGTAGTGTACATTCAGTCACCTTTAAAAACAACCTTAAATCCTGCGATTTGAAGAAGCCTTAGCAATTCACTTAAAATCCGGCCTGTAATTATATATTTTAACACAGAACTGGGCCTTGGCAATAATCAAGTTTTACTAAACTCACATCCCAGCATGGGCACTGTTTAGCAGACCATGCTCTCTTGATTAGAAAAGTCACTTTTGTAGATGGAAGAGATTTGGCACAAGTTAGTTCAGTATAGCATTAATTAAACTTATTCCAGGATAAAAGAATTATTTATTCACTGAAGCTTATTTTTCAATAGGAAAAATATTTATAATAAAGTGACAAAATCTGTGCAAAACCTCAACAGCAGTTCTCACTTGCTGTCACAATCCCAGAATAACTGGCATAAGCTAGAACAGCCTTTATGTTCCATTCCCACTACGTCCAACGGCAAACTTCTCACCAGTTCCAACTGCAAAGATTTAGGGCAGAAACTGCCAAGCATATTTAAGTGTAACCACGTATTTTTAACATTAGCAATAGGGTGCTCTGTTAAATAGGCACAAATCTGCAATGATTGATGGGAGCTGAGGCTGAACACCTTTTATACAAACACCTTTCCACTGAATTGCCCAAGAAATTTGCTTTCAGCATTTATTGTTACTTCTGCTTCCAACACCCCTGAGATCTAGCAAAATGTACTTGACAAAGGTTCAAAGGTTTTTTCTATAAACTGCCCGTGCTAATTGTGGCAGCTCACACAGGCCTGTAGGAAAAAAATGTCCATCTCCTTTCAAATCTTCCACTGTAAATTGAAGATTCCCTTTGAATGTTTTTTTAGCCTTAGAAATGCCTAGAGACTCTGACATTTGAGAACAGTGATCACACAATGGAAGGGAGCAGCTCTAGTGTATGGCTCAAAGGCAGAGATATGTGCACAGTGCTTCCTCAAAAACAGATAAATGCAGTTACCTTCAGCTTTTAACGCTGACTTTGCATGTCCTATGGCTTCCCATGGAGAAGGAATATCTAGGAACACTGCATCTGCAATGTTTGAGACACCAAACCCATTTTTGCAGACATCCTGGTTGGTCACAGTGACCAGGTGCTCCACCCCGTGCTCCCGAAACTCCTCCCGTGCCTTCTCAGCCCTTTGTTGGTGGAACTCCACCGTGTACAGGTGCCCTGTGGGAGCCACTGTCCGGATGAGAGCATGGGAGAGGGATCCACTGCCCGTACCTAGAAAAGACAAGTAACTCATGAAACGCCTTTTGTCAGTCCCAAACATCAGAACAAAGATCTTCTCCATTAGTCCTCCTGCTTGGAACACTTACTCAAAAACCAAATGAACAGAAACCACTGGTTAAACTACTGAAAGAATACAGACCTTGCTTCACAAGGAGAGAGTGACTAAGTGACCTAGGAAACAGCCTCCAGGGTTCTCAAAGCATTCATTACAAAATCTGGCAAACTCAGCATCTATCCTACTTCCCTGGAGCAGAAAACTAATGCCAAGGGTCAGCTTAGCTCTAACAAGTGTCACAAGAGAACATGAGGAAGCAAATGCAACAGGAAAAATACACAGAAATTAACTGGAGAGGTTTTTTTTCAAAGTGCCAGGCTCTTCTAGGGTGAAAAGAGATTAAGGCAAATTTTAATGGATTTTCAAAATCTTATACTTCATTAGACAAAGAAAATATGTTGGCAAGGGTCTGTGCTTGAAAAGCCTATTAATATCCATGCAAACAAATGGCCTTCAGGATATAGAGTTTGCTTTACCTGATCTCTCAAGAGCCATCCTCAACTCCCACTGGAATTATCCAAAACTAAGGCCTCTTGGCTCCTTGTAGCCACACTGACCAAACACCTGCTTTAACAGGTCACTTACACACATACACAATCTTAATGTAGTCTAACAAGATCCATCAAAATCTAAAATTGTAGGTAACTGCAAGTACCATGTACAAACAGGGAACAACAAGACACAGATTTTTCCCTTGTTTTAGTTTGATAATTTAGGAGACTTATTTTAAATGATCCACTGGCATATTAAATAGATGAATGACTAATAACGAACATTTTCTGAAGAAAACACCCATATACCAATTCCCATTGCAAATTACTCACTCAAGTGGCATTTAACAGAGTAACCCCCCAAATTCAAAACCCCACAAAATTATCTGTGTTTATTGATTCATAATTCTGTGCTTGGAACACATTTCTCATGTAGAAAGAAGATCTATTCCTAGCTGTCTTCAATGATGGTTCATGATCAACTTCAGCCTGAAGCAAATTCTTTCATCTAACATAAATCTTAAAAAACTTATAAAGGAAATCTGAAGTACAGCAGCTCAGAAAGGAAATTAATTAGGGGGCACAGGGGCTGGTACAGCTGCTTAATTGGAGCAATACTTTCCATAATCATACAGGAAGTCCAAGTTCACTGACAGATCCAAGGTTCTTGCCCTCTAGTCACACAAGGGGAGAAACACTGTTGTGGCACTGTATTTAATCTGACAGCTCTGAAAGGGGAGACATTCAGACTGTAAACAGAGCTCAGGGCCCATGTTTGCCACTGGATCAACCAGCTCCACCGTGGAATCGGCTCTGCTGCTCTGCTTCCCTCTGAGAGGGCTCTGACCCCAACAGCCAGACTGGCACCCCCACCCCCAGCTTTAGCAGGGCAGATTAGAGGGGAAAAAGGACCTGCAGATTTTAGCACTGGCTTCAGAAAGGTCCAAGGCAAGAGAGAAACTGTGGCACATGCATTTAATAAACTGAAAATCCAGGGATTTGTGCCACCATTAAAATAAAGCAAACGAAAAGCCAAGCAGTTACATGTGCTCACATCCAAAACTATCCGGTCATGGCACTTGTAGGCTCTAGAAGTCACACAGACTTCCCTGTCAAAAGGAGTAATGCTAGCACAGTAGCTATGTGGCTGTGAAAACTCAATTATATATGTGCATAGCAAAGAAAAAGCATTTTTAATGAGAAAAGCAGGGAACTATTGTCCACAGGATGCTAAAGACTGAAATTCTGCCTTTATATTTAATGTCATAAGGGAGGATTACACAACTGAGGCCTACGGTAAAAATGAGGGAATTTATTTATTTTACCTCTCAAATGGATAATGCTGCACACTTTCTGCATCTCTCTCTGTCCATCTAAAGGAGTGAACAGAAGGCCTGTCAGCACAGCTGGGTTGTAAATAGAAGAGAGAGGCAGTTTGTGCATGTATCTAGTTTCCTTATTCTTTTACATTTTTAATCACTTTCATTTTAAAAACACCACAGGAGATATGGTTTGTCTCCTTCACAGAAAAACCCATTAAGATTTTTTGGCTTCTTCTCTGATACTCTTCTTATATTCACAAATACTCCAAGCCAAATCCTGAACTAAACCCAGGACTGGTTGGAAGTCACCATTTGCAGGTGCATTACAGACAGAGCTTTTGTTAAACAAGATTGCCAGGAATTATTTATTGTTGACTGGCTACTGCAAACATGAGAACAATGCATATGTATCACATTTTAACATATCAAATTCTATCACAATTACACCATTAATGACAGTACTTCTGAAGACATTGCCTGCCTCCTCTGCGACAACATCTTCAAAACTGCAGGAAACACAGGACAAGATGGTTATGAACCACCCACCTTTGTCAAATCTCTCCTTGAAGACATGACAGATTCTGAACCCAGACCTGTGAAATGATGTTGACCCTAAACCCTCATGTGCCTGATAGTTCAGCACACTTGATGTGATCCATTAATAACATGAGAGTTTGGCATGAGTCCATACTCTCCACAAGCCCTAAAACCTAATCAGCACTGTCTACAGAAGGCAGGGGTCCAAACCTATGTTTCTGTGATGTTCTAGAAGGTGAAATGAATGTTTATATTCACCTTCTTCCCTGCAAATCTGCAACATTCAATATTTCTGTCCTCCCGACACTTTCTCAATTAATTTTCAATTTCTCTGTGTTCTTATTTCAAAATCACTACTGGGAAAAAAAGCAGTATTCAGCACAATATGACTCAATGAGTCTCAGGCACTAGTTTGGAATAAGTTCTAGCTAGGTACATTTCATTGGGAAATGAAAGGTATCCTCAGCATGACAGAGAATCAGTCAGGACAGCAGCAAAACACAAGGAGTACTACTAAAGACATGTACTAGGATGCTACCAAACCAGAAACATCATAGCTTTATTACATGTACACAAATAAAACAAAATCCTGAATGCTCAAGAATTCCTATTTTACATCAGAAGAGGCAAGAACTGGAAGAACTTCAATAGATCTTCATTTTCATACAGGTACAGTGAAATGCCTGTTCCTCATGTGACCTAGAAAGCACAAGGCAGCTAGAACAAACAGAGTCTGTAACTTTTACACCAGGATAGTCCCTTTCTGACAACCTGCACTATAAATAGCCTTAGAAACTCTTTGCTCTCTACCACAGGACAATGCCCATTTAACTACCACATATTAATCATGAATGGACTCTGCAGAAGAGAAGTAAAACTGTACCAAAGACATTTTTAACAGCTGCTGGTTTAGAGCTCACTTAGGTGAGAACTTGTGTCATTGCTAATTTTCACTTGGAAAACGTGATGCTCTTTTACATTGACTACCCTGTGATCTCAAACATCTTAGTCAAAAAGCAGACATCTGCATTGCAGGCATTAATGAGACACTGCAGGGTCCCCAATATGCCACACTCACAGCTCAAAATCTGAGAAGGTGGCAGCCTGAAAGGGATCAGTGTGCACACCTGGAATGTGGTCCATCTCAGTCCAAAGGCAGGAATTAAGATCCTCTGTTAAACTCACATGGGTCAGGTGGCTAATAGCCCTGCACACTGACATAGTGTCCTTCCCTACTTGGGCTCAAGCACATGCCCTTCTCCTTCTCCAATACATTTAAACTCAAAGGAGTATTTCTGCCCTCTCCCAAGACAAGGAAAACCCTGCAGTTTTAGAAGGATTTCAATCCTAACAATTGGACACCTAGGTGAAACACTAACTCAGCACCCACTGATACTTTCTTCTGATGTGCAGACAATGAAGTATAGACCATGTGATCCTTGCCCTGACCTCCAACACATCTGTTACTATCAAATTCCACTTATTCAAGTGATGGGGTTTCCACAGAGAAGCCTCCACACACCTCACCTACCTGGAGACAATGTCCATGTTAAGATTGTTTCTCCCCTTCTCAAAGTTGCAGTGGACAACATCTGAGCTGTTCAGATGTGCTATTTCAACACAGAATACTGTCAGGAGAAACCCGAGAGTCACCACAGGGTCTAGATCAGTGCTTGACTTACACAGAATACAACAGTACATTTTTACACTGTTTTCTGTTTAGTCTGGTTTTCTTACTGCAAGGGATATTTGCCTAATCTCTCGGAATCCCACCCATGCCATAAACATAAGTGACCTGATTTTGTGTTCCACTACATTTCCTCTTTCCAGGCTATTGCTTGGCTTGTCTTCCCTGGAAATTTCTCATCAGGAGTGCTTCTTTTTTAAAAAAGGAACTACAGAGTGTGATTTAAGATCTATAGATGCTTACAGTGCATAAGCAAAAGCATTTTGGAATAAAGCTGAACAAGCTTAATTGCATACATAGGTTCATATTGCTTGGAAACAAGGAAAGAGTAAAGTATGCAGAGTGTTATTTAATACTGGATTTCTAAAATATCTAGTAACATTTTAATAGAACTAAAGCTTCTGATGCAAAATTTGGCTACCTAAGATATTCTGAAATGAGTAAATACAACAAAACAATAACAGTGTTGCTCTGTTTGTCTCCTAGCTACGCCACTTAGACCCAGCAAATAGTGAGATTCCTCATGAGTCAGCCATGAGAACGGAAGGAGCCTCAAAACCAAGGGAAAATTAATCTTTAGACAGAGCTAACAACTCCACAGCTAAAATCTGTCAGGAAACACTGAACAGACTGCTCACTGTACATGACAAGAGGATGTAACTGGAAAATTATTACTGCCTTTTAATGAATATATGAAGAGATATTAAGCATCCGATGGAAATTAACCCAAAGATCCTACTGTGAAGATAGTCAAGGGCACAAATCATGGTGTCAGAGGTGAGACACAGCAAAAGCAGGGACAGAGAGGAGGAGGAAGAGAATTTCAGATGAACTGGTGGTTGAAAGAGAAAACAGCAAATAAAGAAGTTCCCTTTACAGAAGATTAGCTTGCTGTCCTACCTACCTGTTGTGACACCAAGCTGAAGCAGCATTCCAGGCAGCAGACTGGAGGTCAGAGAGGGACATACTCACTGACCAGACTGAGAAGCTGGGGGAAGAAGAGTAGGGAAGTTTTCAAGGCTGGCACTGCCTACAAAAGCATGTGAAGAATTAATATTTCCTTAGAGATTCAAGAGGCTAAGTTCTTTAGGGAGGGATCTTCTACAGAACGGACATAGTATGGTTAAGTTCAGAGATGCATGAGAAGTGAGCTTGGTGGTCAGGTGAAATTACAAGATGAAAGTGAGCCCAGAAAGTCTGGAAACAAACACTTTAGAGTATGAACAGCATTCCTCATCAGCTGCATGACAGCCACAAGTCTGAATACATTACAGTCATGCCTCATGTAGTCACTTCTGGTTCATAGAATCATCATAGAATGGCTTGGCTTGGGTCGAAAGACATCTTAAAAGATTCTCTAGTTCCAACATACCTGCCATGGGCAGGGACACCTTCCACTAGACCAGGATGCTCAAAACCCCATCCAGCTTGAGCTTCAACACTTCCAGGGATGTGGCATCCATAGCTTCTCTGGGCAACCTGTTCCAGTGCCTCACCACTCCCATAGTAATGAGCTTTTTCCTGATATCTCATCTAAACCTGCCCTCTTTCAGTTTAAAGCCATTACCTCTCGTCCTATTACTCCATACTCTTGTCAATTCCCTCTCCAGCTCTCCTGTAGCCCCTTTAGCTACTGAAAGGTGCTATAAGGTCTCCCTGGAACCTTTTCTTCTCCAGGTTGAACAACCCCAGCTCTCTCAGCCTGCCCTCACAGCAGAGGTGCTCCAGCCCTCCGAGCATCTTCATGGCCTCCTCTGGACTTGTTCCAACAGGTCCACATCCTTCTTACTGTCCTTCTGCTGAGGGACCAAAACTGGACCAGCTCAGTGCTTTGGCATGGCAAGAGAACACTGTGCTCTGTGACATTTGCACTGATGAGGCCTTTCTAATACTTCAAGAGGTGCTATACAAGGATCAGGTTTTCTAATTCTCTCATTTTAACCTGAACAGCTGCTAAGAAGTAGATAAGGGAGACATTATGAAACATAAGACATAATTAGTATGAACACATTCCAGAATCAAATTAATCCTTCCCAACTTTGGTCTATACTTCACACTAAAGACAGAGCTGCAAACAATTTACATATACTAATGACACAAAAATTGTAAAAATGTGAGCAGTATTCATCAAAAAGTCTATAAGCACTTCAGAAGAGTCATAAGCATACAGATGGCATGCTGGGACTCCACAATAAACTATTAAGAATTTATTAAGTATCCATTAATCATTAATTCCTCACTAATTTTTTATGAGTGTACTCTTAACAAAATCTATACCCAGGTTGTGAGTTTGAAAATTTCATAATTGTTTTTGAGACGCTCTAGTGTAAGGCTGGGTGGCAGGTCTTGTTACTCCTTCACTGAGAAACCATAAGGACCCAGAATACTGTTCTCAGCCTTCAGAAATCCAGTTCATGAGCTCAGAAACCCATTGCTGTGTGGCAATGAATAGGGTTTAGCAATTTTTAATTTGGGATTTAGTTGAAGGGAAACAAAAAAATCCAATTAACATTTTTGCTCATGTGAGTCTGATTTTGCTGAATGCTGAAGGATCACTAGGATGGTGGTCAAAGTACTTTTGACTAAATTACATTTTGTCTGAATACTGTGCTCCATCAAAGCCAAAATATTTCTGAGGTTTATCAGATTAAATGAGGTTTCATAGTGCTGTACTGCATTCTCTGAGTAATTCTGAGAGTTAGGACAGACACTTGTTTAGGTCTCATCAGGGAAACAGGACAGTAAAAAAGCTTCAGTCTGGGGGACCAGAAAGAAAAACACACTTTTGTTTAGAAAAAAATATCTGAGAGGTTTCATATTGGCTCCAATGTAGTAGAAAAATAAATGTAAACCCCTCAAAATCTATAGTCAAGAGTTGTTGTACTACAGGCAGCCTTGCCTGAGATGCTGACATCAAGGTTAGTTTTGGGGAGTGGGGTGACACAAAAAAGAAAAGTTCAGCTCATTCCTTTATCTAGAGAGCTGCTGCACATGCAATGAACACAAATGCTACCAGAGTTACTTCACAAGAATTAAACCTTCACACTACTAGGCCACTCACAGCAGGTAGTTAAGCAGCCATCTCAATAATTTGTTAATTCTGGTAAGATCAGGCTGTTAAAAACTGTATCTAAGCTGGGAATTCCTCAGACCAGAGACCAATGCTTTCAAGAGGTCTTAACTCCAGCATTAGTACTAACATTTTTAAAATCTTAACATACCTTTATGAATTAGAAATTAGCAGAAGACAGAAAAAGGATCATATTCCTACACCTCTGTCATGAAACATCAGGCAGACAGAGTTCCCTTATCAAGTATGCCTGGATCATTTTAATTATGCATGTACTGCTGACAAGCTTGCTCTTGATGTGTTTATTAAAGATGATTAAAATAGTAAAAACTGTATTAATAAGTTCGTATCTTTTATGAAAAATCATGACTAATCAATTTAAAATGTATAATTCAAGTGATATAAAATTAAGCCTTCTGGTTATTCTATTCCATTTTTATAATCACATACACAAGATCATTTATACTCATTTTCACGGCATTACAACACAACACAGAGGGCATTTCATCTTACTTTTTTGATCCTTTGTTCACACAGTTGTGGAGACTAATCCACAGTTCTGCTTGATTCCACTGGGTAAATGCAGGGCACACTTCCACAGTCCAAACAGTAAGAGAAGAGGAGAGAGCCTGGTCTCTTTACAAAGCCTGCTTTGCCACTAATTACAGCAACTGTGTATAAGTTCAACTCCAAATAATAAAAAAGACAAATGTCCGACCTAATTAATACTCCAGATACATCTAAAACCAGCACCAGCAGGAAGCAGGCTCAAGTGTCATTATTAGACCAGATTTCCTGTCTTGTTTCTACTTATGCCATTGGGCTGGTTCTGTCTAGTCCACATAAGGTTAATCTAAAACTAATGATTTTGGATCACTGAATACCATCTAATTTAGGATGGCACCAAAGTAGGTTATGTCATCACACTGGAGGCCCCAATTGTCAATGCCTGTAAAATCTGTAATTCAAAGCAAACCTGCAGTAAGATCTCTTGTTTCAAGGCCAACCAGACAGATTTGATGCAGTAGTTTCTTTCTTCCTTTGTGAACAGTCAACCTTTCAAGCAACACAAGCACAACTACAGCAGCAAAACTGTTCATTTTTCTTGGAAAGCCTGGGAAGCACATGGCTTTGCTTGTTTGAAGTGCTGCTGTACAGCAACCAGCTCAATATACTGCCTGGTTCTTAATGGGTACAACTGGATGCAAAGATAAAGTGGTCATTATGCCAGAAAAGATGCCCAAAATTATGCTTGAGTGGGAACAGGAAATGTTAAATGCAAAAAAGTACAGTGCAACACAGTCCTGTCATGCTGATCCTTTGCCATATCTGTGCTTGAAAGGGAAGTGTACAAAACTGCTTCATAAAAACATTCAGAAGGAAACAGCCAGAAAAAACAGGGATAAACTAAGTTCTTACTTTTTCCAAACTGCAGAGATGCACTCAAATCAGGCAATCCTCATACTACTTGCAGTAATAAGTTATGAAGACATTATTATAAACTCTATGTAAACAGGAAAATACCTGTTTATGTAAAATTCCACTCCTCACTTCCAAATTAAGCAAAATCACAAAAGTGTAATAAATTAAACCAAGTTTAGAAACAAAACAGAGCCCTGTGATGACCACTGTATTATATCAATGATTTTGCATGTAGTTATGGTGCTACAAGTAGATCATACATGGGTAGAGAAAAATGAAATATATGTATTTACACGGTATCACATCATATAAATACTGCCAATTTATTTCCCTTATTAGTTCAACACCCTACCATGAGAATCTCTTTCACTAGGTTATCTCCACAATGTTCTCTGAAACTACAAATTCCACGTCTGAGTTTTGGTTCAAATCACGTATGTAAAAACATTTTTAAGTACTTAACAACAGTTTTAGAAAAGGGAAATGAAAATGCCTACATATTTGTCCTAAGAAGATGAATTAATCAAACATGCTCAGAGGTATACCCATACACAAGGCCTGCACACCGAGGTAGCACCACTCCTTGGAGAAACAGCAGCTGATAACACATGCATTGAAATAGAATTATGCAACATACAGGCTGGGAAAACTATCACAGTGGAAAGAAGCACGTCCCTCAGCCCTACAGAAAGAAAAGCCTGGTTTTTTCCATGCAAGAATTCTTAATAAATGATTTCAACATAGTAATTATTACCTGATTCACATACTACGGAGCCTGGCTTCAGTTCTAACATCATGGTGATTATAGAGATGTCAGTGGAATACAGGATCTGTGTCCTGTGAGGGAGATTCATGGTCCACAGTTCTGGAGTTGGGTGAAGAATGAACACCCACCCTCCTTTACTGCAGGTCACTTTGGAGCCATACTTCTTGCCTATGAGGTCTGTGGAATGCCTGATGACCCCATACTTAGTCTGTGTGACAGTGCCATGCTGGACTTTCACAGGAAACATGGATTCGTGGCCCAAGAACACAATAGCTGTGTCACCATCCTTTATTGTCTCTCCATATTCAACAAAACTCATTGTGACAGTCCTGTAGTTGGCTGATGATTGTCACCTAGAAGAAAATAAACATGTCAGGAGACATTGGAGGGTCACGGTGGAGCTGAAAGTACAAACATAGAGCCAAGTAATTTTATTTTCCCCAATACAGAACAAAACCACACTGTGCAAATAAGATGTTAGCAAGAGAACTCCAGGCAGTTCAGAGACCTGCCCCCTGCTGCACTCTTGATCCAATTAAAATCAATGGAAAATCCCATAGATTTGAATATAACCAGTATTTTTCCTGGTTTATGGCACATTTTAAAGAAAAATCGGGAAATACATTATAATTTATTCAGCTTGCTCCACAATGCTACTGAGAAACTTGCAGGTTAGTACCAAGTGCAGCACTCTGTTCAATTCCAGTTCACAAACACTCAGAGCCTGTTATTAACCAGTAACTTTTATTGCCAAGTTCTTGCTTATTTCTGGGTGATTTACAACATAAAGACAAACTGCTACCCGCCTGGACATCAACCACTAGTTATTAGGACCACTAACAAAAGTTTATTTGAAAGTTTTCCAAATGGAGGTTTAAAAACAGGATATAGGCAGTATCTGCATTAATTTATGCACAGATTTGAGTAACTACATGGAAAAAAAGAATATTGTGGCCTTTAATTTGCCTTTGAGGGTGCAAGTAATTGTCTGGGAAGTGATCTGTGCTGCAGCTAAAAGTGAACAACCATTTGCAAGCCAATGCAAACAGTTGTATCACTTCAGCCCTATGGTCTCAGAGCTGTTTAGAGAATTACAATTTATTTTTGTTGGCTTTGAGTATAGAGAATCTAGAAATCAGAAGGCAGCTTACAATGAAACCTGGCATTGCCTTTCAGACAAGGCAGTGAAATACCAAAGCTGAAGCTTGATCACTTCACAGAACAAACTGTTTAATGAAGTAATAGTGATCCCAAAGAAGGAAATTAAAGCCTATGACAGAAGGCTTTGAAAGTCAGATTTCTGATACTTCTTCCACGGCAGAATTAAAAGCAATGTAACTTTTGGTTTCAGAATAATGATTTGATGCCAGTGCTTTTGTATTGAATGTGTTACAGCTTGATCCTACTTCACTGTTTCAATTAAAAACTTTCAGTTTTTGAATTGTAGTCTGGTTTTATTGACCAGAACTCCACAGAGCTCAATTTGATGTTAAGCAGCTAGATTTATAACTGTAGTCACTGAAGCTGATAAACAGATGTGGTCGTGGCCAAAACTTCCAAAGCTTATGACATGCTTATTGCATAAGGTATTCACATGCCAAAGTAGAACATGCCTGTCTGGACATATGGTGAAATAGCAAGGGCATCCCATGAATTCAGAAATGCACACAGACAGGACTTTGTAAGACAGCACAAATGCTTAACTGTGTTTTATATCTTGCACCTTCTGATTCCATTAATGTGTTAATGTTTCATAAATGACACCTGCAGTTCTCATTCTAGATACTATTAAAGCAGTGTAGTTTTCAGCTGTTAGAACAGTTGTCATTTGAAAGGACCTCGATTGTTATCAATTTCTTTCACAGAAATTAGACTAGTTACACCCATGTGCAAAAGCAACATTCCTGCAGCATGTCTGCAGGGACACTGGAGAGAATTACTCTTTGATTACATGAACTGGCTCCCAGTTTCTTTGCCTTCCTTTGAGCCACTACACTTACCACAGCTAATTGTCACAGCAGTGAGTCATAGAATCAAGGCTGCAAGAGACCTCTAAGATCAAGTCCAGAAAGTCCAGTCCACGTCAGTGCACACTGACATGGCAAGCGACACATTGCTCAGGCTCAGATCTCTACCTACCACATTATATTCATACACGTCGGGTAGAATTGGGGTCTGTGAATAATTTTGGTAGTTCCTTTGCCTCCCCTCTCCCCCATCTCCCTGGCAAGGAGCAGAGTGAGCTACGAACACTTGCAGTATTTTCCATTCCCTCCCAGTGCCGAGGTTCCTGCACCCTGTTAGGTTTCCCCCCTGGGCAGCACGCAGGGGAGTGGGGCAACATCGCTGTCGCCACACGGCCTGGCACTGGCGGGGATGGCAGTGGCAGGAACGACAATGACAGTGGCGGGGAATAGCAGCAGTGGGAATGACAGTGGGGGGAAGGCGAGGCGGTGCCCCCTGCCCCAGGGTCAGGACTTTTGTGTGTTTGCCATGGCTGCAGCGACCTAAACCCAACGACGCTGGCGACCCCTCGCAGCCTCACAAATTAAACCACTAACATGTGCTCCCTTCAACCACAACCCAGGTACACCTCTCCCTCCCCTGACCAGCTTCCTCAAGAACCTGGCAGGCTGCCTCTTGCCCCTGCCGGGGGAAGCCCGGCTGCTCGACTTGGGGCAGGGGAACTTCCCGAAGTGGAGGAGGAGGCAGGAACAGCCCTCTCACCCTCTGGGCTGAAGAATCCCTCCCTGCCCGCGCTCAGAGAGGTGACCCCGGTGCCAGGGCTCTCCTCAGCCCCTTCCCGTGCCCCACGGTAACGTGGCTCCCACGCCCCAGCAACGCATCGGCCCGTCCCAGCGGACCCTGGAACCTCGCGGCTGCTCCCGGACCCGATGGATTTAATGCGGTATTTGTTGCGGGGGGGGGTGAGAAGCACGGAGCGGGAGGGCAGGGGTCAGAGGCGGGATTAGCCTGCGGGACAGCAGCGTTAACCCGTGACAGCCCCGCGTGGCGGCTCCCCGGGGGGCGGGACCGCCCTCGCCCCAGCGCCCCGCATCCCCCCGGCAGCCACCGGCTGTCCCGTCCCCCGAGCCGTNTCCGCCCCGGTCGCAGGCTGCTGACGCTCCCGCCGCCTCCGCCCCCGTCAGCCCTGCCTGGAACCGGGGAGTCTCCGCCGCCCGTGCCCGGCGCTGTCAGACCCACTTCTTGCCGCGCGGTCCCTCAGCCCTATCGAGATGCCCGTTCCCCTTCACTCGTCATGCCAACAGTCCCACTGAGGCACCCGTCTCTTTCACCCCCGCCGCCCGCAGCCCCATCAAGGCGCCCAACCCTGAGGCCCCCGTCTCCCTCAGCCCTCCATGCCCACAGTTCCACTGAGGCGCCCGTCCCCCTCAGCCCGCCATGCCCGCAGTCCCATCGAGGCGCTTCCCCCTCTGCCCTATGCCCTGCTGCCCTACCCCGGCCCCGTTCTCTCAGCGCTCCTTGCTGGGTCCCTGAGGAGGGGGGACAGTCACCGATCGCCCTCAACAGCCCCCCGAGCACCCCTCGACGAGCCGGCCCAGGTGCTCCTACCTCGGGCAGCCGCCCTCTCAATGAAACTTGGGGCCCAGTGGGTCACTGTGAAAAGCCATGATGGGGACTCACAGCCCCAGAGGGAACTCATGTTCATCACACATCAAAAGTGTGGGGAATCTCGAGGACTACTGCCAGCTGAAGCCCCTTCCCCAGGGAATGGCTCTGCCTTTGCCATCGGCAGACTGGGCCTCCCCTCCAGTCCCTGGAGAAGGCAGCTTCCAGAAAGTTCTGCCTGCCCTCCCCCAGGGCAGCCTACTTGAGGAAAGGCAGCCCGAGGCCAACCAGACTCTTCACAGGGGTTTCGTAAGGCTGCAGGAGAAACCACAATGTGGGCTCAGAAGCAGCAGAATTGTTATCTAACCCCCTAACAGCATGGTACTCACTCCTACTTGTGTCTCATGTTTAGGATTGAAGTGATGTGGAGAGCCCTGCGTGCCCCAGTGGTACGGGGGATGTAGTCAGGAGGCAAGGAAGAGCAAAGGAGGACAGTATCGCCTCATCTTGTGCTCACAACAAGCCCAGGCCACCTGGCATGGGAGGGGTATGGGCATAGCAGAGAGCATGTGAATCACCCTGGACCTGCAGGTAGTGTTCCCAGCTAAATCAGATAACACTCTGTTCCGTGCTACATTCACCAGTAACCTCTAATACACCATAATGGAGAAAAAGCCATCCTTTCACAATTACAAACACAGTAACGGAGATCTGTTTAGATGATGAGCTGTGATTTTTTTAATTAATGTGGTTCCATCAAGTGTAAGGGATTTTTTTTCCCATTGCCTTGAGTGAGAACATATTTTTTGTTATGGTGTTGACCTGCCCATAGCATAATTGCAGTAGTCTTTGTTAGTTATGAAACTCTCCTCCATCTCATCTAAACATAATGTATGCAGTTTCAGAGGTTTCTTAAACTGCAAACTCCTACTCAGCTGTTTTTCTGACTGGCAATCATGGCTCTACTGTGCCTTTATATTTGCACCCACTTTGTTTAATTTTCTGACATTTTTAGTGCCATTGGTTATATTTGTCATTGTTTATGTTCTCATGTCCTTTCTTTCCCATGATGAGCTGATGTTCAGATCACTGTGGGCCTGACTGTGTGCAAGATTGAGACACTTAGCAACTCCTGGTTTCCACAGGCACTCAGCTCACTGGAAACTATCAGTAATTTTCAACAGACTGCCTAAGCAGTGAGAAAAAATACACCAAGGATAATAACTAGGCAAATATATTTCAAGTGATAAATATAAATGAGAAGTTTGATTTGAGAAGCAGTTGCAGAGATAACCAATTTTTTTAATCTACTGGTAAGTGAGTGTTATATTATTTTCAAGTGCTGTTTAGTTGTCAATTAGGAATTGGAAACAATCCAGTTGTTTATAGCAAACCACTTTCTCTTGCTGTTTCCTACTTTGGAATATTCTTCTAACTTTTTTTCAGCTTCATTTTATGTTCACACAACTAATTTCAGAAGACACATTCTCTTGCTAGCACCCATCCCCTCTTGCAGTTGTACACTGCACAACATTTATAATTAAGCCTCTTAGGAAGTTAGCTGCATGGCCCATGATTAACTTCCCTTAATTCTTCATTGTTAATGCTCAGTGCAGAAATCTCTGGAGTAATCACCCCACCTTTCATGAGCTGCAGGACTGAATACACATAAGTCAGTATTCACTAAGATACCATCCCAGCATGGAAAGTGAGTATTGGTGCCTTTATCACAGTCTAACAGGCCATACAGGCTTATCCAAAGCAAGTGTTTCCCAGCAGATGAGGTAGATAAAGTGAGTGATCAGAGGCTGTTGACAGAGGCACAGCATGTGTAATTAAGTCACCAGGGAAGCTGGCATGGGATGCTGTGACAAAGGTAGGATCCGATTTACACACAGCTTCCAGCAAATCTTAAAATGCTGTTGAGTAAAGCCCAGCCACTTCTGACTTACTCCATGCTAAAAATTTGTCAAGTAGTGGTGAGAAAAAGGGGGCACAGAGTGCACTGTTTATTAAACATACAAATTGAACATATTTTAGTGGTTTTGTGGACTCTCTTTCAATGTCTGCTTCTGAGACCAAAGTCCTGGGAAGAAGAGGTGTCTGTGTTGGAAGTGCTGTAATGTATGGCACACTGAAACAACTACCTGCTTATAATGACTGGTGTTCCCTGTTCTGCAAGAGTGGGAGGGAAAGAGCGTATCCAATGAACAGAAATAGATTTTGGATTTTGATTTTGGATCTTGAGGTGACCTTGACTCCACAAATCTACCAAACAATTACATTACAGAACAGTTGATTGCTTCTTTGTTTGCGTGGCAATAGATTATGGAATAAGATAAAAGCCTTCAGAACCTACCCTGGTATGTTTTTTTTCTTTTTGTGAAGAACACCACCGCAAAAATATGTAAGAAATTATTTTAGTTTAATTTCTATTTCAAATTAAAATGAAAAAATGTGTGTTTTACATTTAAAGATTCCACAATCAGAATTATATTTTCAGCTGAGATGATCCAGCAATAATACATTTATATTGTAATTTGTTGAGAACTCTGGGTACAGTTTTACACTTACATTCATTTAATATTTATTTAGCTGTGTCATTATTTGCAATTTACAGTATTCTGAAATGTGAGTGTTGTGTGAAACTAGTAATATGTGGGGGAAGATTTTGTGAGGTTAAAAGGGCAGAGGAGACCTAGAGAGAGGATTTGTTCTTTGATCCGGAAGATAAGAGACCGGACTTGCACAGATGCCGAGCCCTTGGCTTCTCCTGGAGATGTGTATACTCAGCATCTCAGTCTACCAGACCTGGAATAACTCGGAAATCTGGATGGCAGCCAAACACAGCACATTTTTATTTCAAGCAGTCTAGGCTTTTTATTTTGCAATTATTTCTTCTATATCTACATTATTATTTTTAAATCTTGCAGTTCTGTAAAGTGCACTGACTTCTTGCTGTTAGGGTGAGGGTACTGGTTGTGGTGCTGAAAGGATTGTGGTGGGGAAAGAGTTCTGGGTGAATGTCTCCTGACATTCACAACTCCTGTCAAGAAAAGCAACTGTGGAGCTCAGATCCGCATTCACATGGGTAAGTACACTTTGTTTGGACAGGAGGATAAACATGTGTTCTGCTGTGAGAAACACACGTCAGAGAAAGATACTATTATGTAAAGGTGAAAGTCAGACCAAGATTAGCATTCACATTGTTAATATGTTTATTTCTGCAAACGAGGATTCTCAGCTGCATCATGGCTTTGGGACAAACCTGCTCATTCCTGCAAGGAGACCAGTGGAAGTCACTATTTTTGTGAATTTTAGGTGAGCTTTAGATGGGTCAGATCCCAGAGTTTTTGTGCCTGTCTTTAGCAGGAAATCACCCACTCTCCAATAAAAGCTTAAAGAGTAATTTTTTTTGGCACATGACAAGCAGAGGATTCGCTGTGCTTTACACAACCACCCTATTTCCTTTCAAATCGAACTGTAAAACGAGCCTACGGTTTCGCAGGTGCTGGGGGCGAGGTGCAGGTCCCCCCTGTGCAGAGCCAGGCTGCCGGGGGCCGGGCGCCACATCCACCCCTCCGCAGGGGCAGTTACCGCTCCCCCGGCTCGTGGCCCGGCCGCACATAACCCTCATGTTACATAACTGTCGTTTTTGGGACGGCGGGTTCTCACACCCGTGGCTGAACCCTCGGCCAAGGTGTGAAGAACCGCTAATGTTCACCGCAACAGGCCACGCTGGGCAGGTCGGCCGGCCCTTGTTGGCGGCACAGGGGGACGGAACCCTGCCCGTAAGTCCGGGCTCAGCGAAGGCGCCTCAGCGCTGCGGGAGCGGCCCCGGGGGGTCCCCCACCCCCCCGGCCTCCCCGACGCCGACCAA